>QFES01007724.1:0-35997 GCA_003316375.1 Tylopilus plumbeoviolaceoides
ATAAATCCAAATATTTCTGACATTTTCGCCAACAATTTCGCTACACTCTGACTACCATTTGGACCAACCCTAGCATTATTAACCCGGCGCCAGAGAGTCTGGCGCACGATCAATAACGCTAGGCTGGGACGTCCATGGGTTCAGTGAGTTCCTCTATGCGGTTCCTTGTGATATCGGATTCTTCGAATTTTTCCCAATTCTTCACTTTAACAAAGATATTTTTGTATTCTTGCACACGGTCGACATTAGAAACTGGTTCCTGAACTTCAGGAAGCGTATTCGTCAGACCTTCTGAGCCAGTAGATAGATGTAAGAAACACTCACCAAGGGTTGGGCTGCCTCCAGCGACAAGAGTTTCGATAACAACGCGCAAGGGATCGAGAACCGGTACGTCAAGGAAATTGGGCGCCAAAGGACCGCTTTGGAGTAGTTCGCCGCCACCGGTCTTGCGAAGACTCTCCTGGAGTTTGTTCTCATCTCCCAATATCTTGTATAGGCGTATCTGGTGGTCAGCTACCCTCTTGCTCAGATCCGGGTGTGCGCAGATGTCTTTCTTTAACCGAACAACGTCTTCACCCGGTAGGATTGAAACTGATTCACTATCATTGAGAGTGGACCCTCGTAAGTAGCAAACAATTGCTGATGGCGCATCTAAAAAAGACGATCATCAGTTGCGAGGATCGGGTTGGATGACTCCAACTACCTACCCACTATGATGTGGATGTCGAGCTCGGGAGGCTCAGGCTGTTCAGGGAAGCACGTTGATAACTGATGAACCTCATCCAAGAGCTCCGCATGCTCCGAGAGGATGAGTTTGCTGAGATTATCTTTACGAGGTTCAGATAGGGGATGCTTGGGCTTGTAAAGGGCGAGAGTGTGTGCGCCTACACCACCAAAAGCCACTGGATCCTTGTTCTTGATTGCATCTTGAAGGTCACTGATAGTCGCCGTCTTTGAGATATTCTTGATCGAGAAGATTGGTCTAGCTTGTTCAGAACGGACCCAACAATTGAGTGTGAGCACATCCATGTGACGGGCGAGTGAACGAAACAAAGGGGTGGGATCAAAATTGGGATTTGTCGCCGCTTGAATCTCGGCAACATCCGTGGCAAGTTTTCACGCAACGAACATTCTGTGTGTGAATACGCGTGCTCACATCAGGGTAAGTACAAATTTACAGTAAACCAATTCTAAGCTATGTAAATTATTTAATCTGTCTGGTTAATCATGATGTAGTTATAATGGTAGGTGTGCCATTTGTATCATGTATCCGAGTCTGCCAATGTGCCAGAAGCATCTCTCTTCCCCCATTATGTGATCTTGTCAGCTTGATTGACATCACCCATACTCACTTTGACCATAAGCAGTTCTAAGTCTAGGTTCATTGTGCAAGATGTATCTATAGTGATGTAGTAGGTCACCACAGAGTTCCTTACACCAGATGATGGGTGTTGCCTAGTTTTTTCTTGTAGTTCATCATTGCCAATTAGTGTCATTCCATCAAGGTATGCACTTGAATGGAGGGATTGGTGCAACAATCCAGTTGTATATCTGACACTGAATTGCCTTTACCTGCACAGTTAGTGATGCTGCCCATTAACACCACCATATTAGAGGATACTGGTGCAAGTAAGAAAGCATGCTACTCATAGGTTGTACAATCTTTAAACCAAAGTCCCTTCATATGCACACTCAGTGACATGGCCCATGAACAACATCATGTCAGAGTATGCTGTGCACAAGAAAGGGCTTCACCATCTAGTTGCACATTTCTGAGATCTTCATCAGCAATGTGGTCCATAACCATCCATACGAAAAATTGTGCCCCCATAAGTAGGTAAGGACTTTGTTATCGGGTTATACAATTACTAGTAGTGTAGCCAATATCGACATCAGATATCACTGGCACCTCCGAGCCAAAGGTCAGCATCTTCCGAGCTCGAGGCTGCTTATGGAACCCCGAACACGAATCGTTTCGGCACTTTCGTAGATCGATGGGAGTCACAGCCAATGTACGCCGAAGCTCGTCCGCCTCACCCATTCCGAATATATATACACTGTAGATCTAGCACTGCCTTCCGCCCGTCTATTTAGGCTGATGCATTCATGCTGCTTGATGCCAGTGGGCACTGCCATGGTGAGTACACCATTCAGTGAGGCTGGAGCCTGAAGCCTGAGGTCCATGATATTGTAGACGATCTAAATCAAGTCCATCTGATTCATCGGAACGGACTTCGGCCCGTTCGCAGCGGTTTCCGCAACTGACAGAAAACACCCGCATTACGGTAGTCGACTGAGATAGCGGCAGAGCAAATATTACATAGAGTGGCTCCGGTATTTTGATAGTCTAGATGTAAGACTATATGATCTGGTTGGTTGTCTTTGTCTAGCATACGCAATCCGAATGTTCTCGTTCTGGTCCCTGAATATGTCCATGGCTTCGGTCGCCACGTCCACGTCGCGGAACTGGACGAACGCCTTTCTCACTGGCTGGCCAGCCTCCTTTCTGTCTTTAGGGAGCACGATCTTAGCACCCACAGCTACGTAAAAAAGACGCGACCTACCAAACCGTACCGCCAAAATGTTGTGCGCATAGCTGCCAAACATTGCCCGCACCTCGGCGTCCGAGCTCTCCTGGAGCTCGAGCACCATGAGCGTATCGGAAGGCTCGTTGGACTCCGCCCTACTCTTCGACGCTCTCTGAGCATGCTCCACGGAGAGCTGCCTGTCGAGCACGAAAATGGGATCCGCCTTGTGTGTATTGACAAAGCTGACAGCATCTGCGATCGACTCGAACTGGATGAACCCAGCACCTCGAGGCAAACCGGCGGCCGTGGTCACTAGCGACGATACGGTCAGTCCCATCGAAGATGGTATAATGATTCGTAGAGGCAAACATACGGAAGTTGACAGAGGTGATTTTTCCAAACTCGGAGAACGCGTCCTTGAGTTGTTCAGCGGTCACCTGGTAAGGAATGTTTGCGACGTAACATGTTCCTGAAGGTGTATAAGACGGTCCATTGTCGTCCTGGTTTTCAATGAAGGCCGCTGGTGTAGTCGAGAACCGTCGTAAGTTGCAGGACCATGAGACGGTACACTGTGGAGGGGGAGGGAGGCGCAAGATATTCAGCGAACGCGAGGATACCCGTGTCCTCAGCGTGGCAGACAGTCTCAAGGGACTTGAACGAGCCAACAGAGACCTAGAGAGCATGTCGGGTGGAATGTCGAGTGCAGGTTATTTCCGAAAATTGTCGCGTCTCTTACTAGTCACGCTTTGGTCACAAGGGCGTGACACCGCTGAGAAAAAAAAACATGGTAGTACATAAGCTTCCACAACAGTACTAACGAGGTACAAGTCCTAGTCATTAACGATCTACCAGCGTACAATCACGAAATGTGTCCGGCACTCTCCATTGTCATAGTCGTTTCAAAGCCTTCTTTCGCTTTTCTACGCCGACCATTCCTGGCGCTGCCGTCCTCTTCACCGCTTTCGGAGCCGTGCCGAGCGTGCCTACGTTGGAATCGGCGGTAGACAAGGGAGAGGGTGATGTCACGCGTTCCTTGCCCTCGTTCCTTGAACACGATATCGATGAACGGGATGGTTGAGGCGCGTTTTCGAGTGTTTGTGAAGCCATTGGAGATTTGCGAATTGAAGAGGTCGACGGGATCGCAATCGCCTGGGCAGGTTCTGGTGCACTGGGAGCAGCAGTAGGTAATGCTATGCTAGCCTCCGAGTCGCCCGTATCGACAGGTTGGAACTCTGGAGGCTTCGTCCGCGGAGTGGCGTGCACGATGGTGATAAGCTTCGCACGCGAAAAATAGCTATCATACTCTTCCAGTAAAAGCTTCCCAGCCTCTTCATCGAGCGCGGATTCAGGATTTGGATAGATGAGCAGACACTTCACGGTCACTAGGATGTGCCCGATGCCGTAGGTTGATTTCCAGTCCTTCTTTAGAGTGTTTACACAAATTTCGCCCGCGGAAGACACGTTTGGGTGGAAGATCTTAGTGGCTAACCAGCCTATAAATCGTGTTAAAGGGAGGGGAGAATGCGCAAAATGATCTCACTGACACTTCGGAGGAGCGGCAGGGAATTCTTCTGTGAATTTAAACCGTACTCGGAAGTATCCTCCTGCATATGGCGTACCCTCTGTATAAGCAAGACCACGCTCAGTTTGAATGCAGAAGCATGACAACACGTAGACTCACCAGGCCCCTCAATTATTCCAGTGACATCGAGGATATTCTCCTCACTGGTGACAATACGAATTCCTTCCGGAGGACTGTTCTTCAGCTCCGAGATTTCACGCATCAAACGGCGCATTGTGGCTGGCGTAACAGACTATGACACGCAGAAACAAGTCAGAACATCATAAATAGTACCTGTGGAACTGCAGAGCGACATACCATGATGTGAATGTTTGGAACCTGAACAAGTTGAAGTTGGTCAGCTGGCTGACAAGGTTGTTGTTCGAAAAAGCAAGGGTTTCAAACTCCGAACTCCCTGTCTCGGTCACGTGTGACAAAGTCAATCACGTGTGAAATCCTAACCGCTCATACTTAGGTTCGTCAGTGAAAAGAAAATTGATAGGTAATGGACCACAGCGAGGTGTCGTATTTAGTCTGACAGGGCAGCTAGGTAACTCTGTATGTAGATTTATCAGATCTAACTGAGAGAACCAACCACGGAGTCAAGCGTACCTCTCTTTCCTCCAAAAACTCTAGATATGTCAATGCAACAGCGATCCAAAAACTCGTGTCCACACCCAGAATCCTCTCCTCTGCACGGTCTATCTCTAATAACCCAGTAACTGAGCCTGCTGTGAACATTGGTGTCCTGTCGTGAAAGGTGACAAGCGGTGTGGGTATCCCGGGAATAAGTTGCGAGAGTCGATGTGGTTGCGACAACGAGCCAGCGGCCTGCGTTGTGTGACCTGGCCTGTCCAGGGCACACAACGTGAAAGAAGAAGAGTGGGAAGGTTTGTGGTTCTGTAAGAGAGTAAAAGCGCGTGTAAAGAGGGATCTCTGTTCACCCGCCTGCGGAGCAGGTACATGCGGGGATGAATGAGGCGCAAGGAGGAATTGGGTGATCGTCGTAGGAGCTGGTTTGGGTGCTTTCTTCAGGATGTGGGCGGGCAATGATCCAACAGCATCGAGCTTGGCGTCAATCGGGGGCGGTGAAGGGAGTGTGGTGACAACGGGAACTGGAGGAGGGGTAGGGGGGTACGAGTGCACAGTTGTGCTATCTGAGGCCTGGCTATCAGTCGAAGATTTGTGACTATCGGGTACCGCAGGCGCGGGCGAAGAAGGATACATATTTGTGCGACATGAAAAGGACAAGGCTGCATCAGTGAAATTTGGCGAAGAACGCGGTACAGGGATGAATGGGATGAAGACACCCGGGGGAAAGGTCGGGGAGCGGATGCGCATGTACCACCCTTTTTTCGGGCGGTGAATGATCCAGCAAATGGTCGATGTTTGGTTGTGCTAAAACACTTTCAATTCTATCTTTGCGCTCGATGATGGAGAAGACTCACGACGATATGTTCAATGATCTCCTGGTCCGAGAGGAAACGTTCCTTGCTCATTGTGTGACTGGTGTAAACGGAGAATGGTGAGAAAGGACCGTACCTTGTACCATACCACTCTCGTCGAATTTTCTTCGAGTACATTGACTCGCAAATCCGATATCACGTCCGAGCTATGTGAGGATGAATTGATCATGTCACGACAAAGCTTGAAAGAGTCAGAACGACACAAACCTCTGAACCACATATCTAGCAAGATTCGGATTGTGTGTCTGATTCATTTATGACTAGAGACTCTGCGTCCGTCGTCGCCAGTTGTTCACAGAGACAATGATGCTGGTTAGATTTTAAAACTCGGACTGGCTTGCCGGGCTCTTTGTGGCTGTACCCGGGAGATCCTGTGGCTGTGCTTGACGCGTTTTCCATGCCACCTTCGCCCGCGTTTGGATGGGTTGTGTGTCGCTCATTCCATCGCTGACATTGGATTTCGTGCAGCGCAATCAGGAGCGCACACATTCATCCTTTGGAAGGTTCCGCTGTTGTCGAAGAACCTGCTTCTTGGAAACCCCAAGTCGCCGTAAGCCATCAAGACCATGGATCTTCTCCAAGGCTGTCTGGTGTCACAGAGAGCGTTGTGAGTGCACCAAGCTTTTGCGAGTGCGCCGGCGGTACCAGTTAAAATTGGTCAGCCTGTAGAGACCGCACACGTATTTACAAGCGCCGATCCCGCCGTAACACGCAATTTACAATCGTCCAGAGTGCCTTCCTCTAGAATAGGTCGCTTGTTTCATTATGGAGGTACGTCCAATGCACGTATTCGTTGTATCGTTTTCACTCAAAGTCTCAGGTCTTGCCGCGTCTCTTGGTTATGGAGCTGCCTCGGAAATCATCCGTCGATCAACAATCGCTTCGGATGGCAGCCCACAGGGCTCCTTGATGATGTCGGAAGCTAACATCGAACGACTGGTCTCAAAACTTTCGTAAATGATCTCAAGCTAGGTCAATTCATGGGCATACAATGTCAGACCTTCCCCGATACAAACGACCCTAGGGTACTCATCTCCCTGGACATAGACACGCACTCGCTCTCACCAGGAGTGGACAAAATTTCAGACGCGTACAGGACAGTGCCCATTATATGCCCGACTGGCAGATGGAGGTGAATACAACTTCCTGCTAGTAGGCTGCTACTGGTCCTGGTTCACTCACGGAATCGCAGCAAGTGCTTGTTTCTGCCCTGGGTCCTTCCTGGGCAGACCACTTCACCTCGTTTTATCGTGTGCCCTTTGCAGCCGCCTCGATTGGACAGGTTAATACAGCAACATTGAGAGCCTCTGCCTCGCCCACTGGCGGGAGGAGCGAGCTGCCGTGAAGATACAGTTCCCGAACATCGCAAACTCAATTGCGAGTGATCTTGGGTACGTCAAACTGCTCTTGACAGCGGGACGCCTGTTGCCAAAGGGGCTGTTCCTAGATCGTACGGTCCAGGTAAATCTCAACGTCCTCCCATCGCAAACATCGCTAAGAAGAAATATTGTGCAGGTTATGAATGATGAGTTAGCTGATGAGTGCGACTATTCGAGAGAGGCGCAATTTCTACGCCGGTACAACTCGGCGGAACTTCTTGGACGAGATTCTCGTTTCAAAATACCTTGGGTCTGGGAAGGCAGTACTGACCGCGTACTTGTCATGGAACACGTCAATGGCGTAAGCGTAGGAGAGCTCTCTGTCTCGGCCTTTTCGCAAGAGGAGCGTAACGAGGTACTGGTCCTAATAGTACATCCATCTCTTTGCTGATCAAGACCATCCACAGATTGCAAAACGCATTATAGATCTTTGTTTGCGGGAGCTCTTCCAATTCCGTTTGATGCAGACTGACCCCAACTGGACCAATTTTATGTGGAATGCTGCGACTCAACAAGTGTATACGCTTTTCTTTGCGTTGCCCATCTGATTTACAGCGTCCCAGGTCTCGCTGGTTGATTTCGGAGCCACACGCGAATATACCAAAGAATTCATGGACAACTGGTTGCACCTTCTTCAAGCTGCAGCGAGCGAGGATCGAGATGCATGCGCCGACCGGAGTCTCAAGCTGGGTTACTTGACTGGACAGGAAAATGAAGTTTGTGCCGAACTTGGACTTATTCCACCCCACCTGATGCCACGTTGCAGACCATGTTGAATGCTCACGTGGATTCCATGATTTTGCTCGCGACACCTTTCAAATCATCGACGCCACAACCGTTTGCGTTTGGGCCGGGTTCCCGCTGGTCAGACATCACCAGCCAAATCCGTGGACGCATTCCAGTCATGCTTCAGCATCGCCTTACCCCGCCACCTCGTGAGACCTATAGTCTTAATAGGTCAGTTAAGCGCGCGCTTGATTACTTTACTACGAATGTGCTAACTATGTCTCAAGGAAATTGAGTGGTGCATTCTTGCTCGCGACGCGACTGAGCGCTGTGGTTGACACGAAGAAGCTGTGGGATGAGGTAGTTGATGGATACCAATTCAGCGACTAGGGTCGTATCTGAACTTGTCCAGTACCCCTCAGCGAGTGAGTTGACGCGTGGATTAGCCTTCATCTGAATTCCGATTGTTTAGCTTATGCAGGTTACTCGGGCTCTGACAGTAGGTACGGCAGTTGCTAAGGGCACCTACTCAGACACATCGAGCACTGCCTCCATATGCGGGTTGACCACATGTCTGTCTACCTGAGACGCGTTTAGCCCACTTCCAACTAGATCTACATTCTCTCCCCAAGCTCAGTGCTATCTCCAGTCATGAATATCCTTCCCTTGCGTTTGCTTTTGATCGACATTGCCAATGCGAACGACTGCATTAACAGAAAAGCTTTCACAGGTGTCTCGATGTTTTCTGTCGAATACGTTTAACCGTATTTTCAAGGTCGAAAAAAAGGATCTATACTTGGATCGACGTGTGGTGGAGTATTTGGCGTGCCCCCTGCAGCCATGCTGATGGTGGGTCGCGTCTTTGAGACGGGAGTAGAGATGGCTGGGCGGGACGGCGTCGATGGCCTGTATTTGATAAGCTGGCGTGCCTTGGCGTCGAGCTCGGCCTCTTCGTTCTCGAGATCGCGGAGATGACGAAGGAGATCGGGGATCCGACGGACGACGTTGGAGGCTGCCTCGCTGAGGGTGTAGGGGAACTGAGCTCCAGACATGCCAGGGAAGTGTGGGGATCACAGTGAGGAAGGTGTCGTACGCGACGGCGATGGCCCCAGGGTAGCCACCAATGCGTGATCGTGGCTGGTGCTTATATGTGGTGAGGCGATTGTAATGCAGACCAGGCTGAGTTGGGAGTGATGGACTGTCGTAGACTTGTAGATGTTACTAGCTGCGCTCTCGGCAATATTGGCAGGGTCGCAGACTCGGTGCACGTCCACCTGGCCAATTGACCTGGACTGGGTCCGCTACACCGGGCGGTGGACGTTTCGCCGATACTTTAGACATTTCAGGTAAAGTTCGAGCTGGGATGCATCGAAGGAGTCCTCGAACGTTCTAGTAACCATCGCCACGACACTATCAAGTCTGCCGGTGCCAAGTCAACAATGTCGATAAACCCTCCCTCCACCTCAAGCGTTCTTCCACTCCTGCCCGCTCCCAGTGCTCAGTCATTCGACGACACCTCCGTGCCGAATGTAGGGGTTGGGGCAGCCACCCCGCTAAAGTTCGATAATCTGGGCCCGATGGTCGTGAACAGCGATGGGGTAAGCGTTTTCTAATCGTCCACCGTCCAGAGTATTCAAATCGGTATCCCTGTCTAGACGTTGTCGAGAATCGCCAATTGGGAGAACATGACCGAAGCGGAAAGAGAGAGAACGATGAGAGTGATTGCGACAAGGAACAAGTGAGTACAGACTTTGACGTGTTCCAGGACGTCGCTCAACCTTTGAGCGAATCCAGAGCTCGCCTAGCGAAGCAGCAAGAGGACGACCGTGACGCGTCCTCCGCTCCGCTCTCGGCAGCGAATGAATCCTGATACAATCAAGGAGTGCAGCCTTCCTAGAAACTGCAGTGTAATGTTGGATATCCTCGAATATTACTCCTCTTGCTTCAAGGAGATATCTGAACGGCAAGTTTTCATTGAAATCTCAACTCCCAGTGGGTGGGTTTCATTACTCCTTGCAAGGTCGTCACAGTGAGCACTTTCTGTCATTGAGTTATCGTTTACTCCTGCAATGTTCCTGACTGCATCTGTAATGAATGTATTGATAGCAACTGCCAAGACCAACACTGGGAGAGGCTAGGCCTATGTATATTGCATCGTTTCCACGACCCGTCTCGTGACCAGACGTCCGGAGGATGTCCGTTCGACCGATCTGTTTCCTGCCTGCCCGGTTATCTGTCATTCGCACACTTTGTTCACTCCGCATTCCGTTATCTTTGCAATGCTGACCGACTTTTCGGCCTATCTTATCTTTCAGCATGTATTCTTAGCATTTTTTTGGTGAGATATGTAGTGGCTGATGCATGGGCTACACGGCCTTGTCTCCCCCTTCGCGTGCTTTCTCTCTTTGTAATGTCGAGCACCCAAACATACTCCGAATTCAAGCCTCTTCTAGGTGCGTCAGTTTCCATCGCGCCCAAAGCCTCCGAGTCGCAAACGTGGCTTGGTATCTAGGCCAAAGCGTCGGATATGGCGTGGTTGTTGGTGCGTTCGTCCCTTGTATGCATTCGTCCTGTCCTTGATCGATAGTACTCCGCAGGGGTCGGGTTCTTCTTCG
Source organism: Tylopilus plumbeoviolaceoides (assembly GCA_003316375.1). Classification (NCBI taxonomy): domain Eukaryota; kingdom Fungi; phylum Basidiomycota; class Agaricomycetes; order Boletales; family Boletaceae; genus Tylopilus; species Tylopilus plumbeoviolaceoides. The sequence continues at coordinate 10,276 of QFES01007724.1, forward strand.
CTGCCATTATGTTGACATTGACGATGCTCCAACGCAAATTCTCCAACTTCTCCCCTGCGTCGTCCGAGGAATTTACGGTGCGTCCGAACCTGGCCAAATCGAGCGTACTTGTGGCTGATATCCCGAAGAGTGCTTCGAGGAGTGTCAAGGTGCCTGGGCGGTCATTTTTCCTCGAGACTCGCCACCACTGAAAATCATTGCTCTTTTAGCCAGGTCTAGTTTGCTGCGGAATGTTGGTCACTTTTCTGCATTGAATATTGAGTGATATACATAACATCCTTAAATTCAGAGTAAGCGCTTGGACGTGGAGCGCGACTCTCCTCCAGTCAAGCACAGCAGCATATACTTTTGGTCAGTTTTCATGTGTCTTTGGATGTTACTACTCACACCATCGCAGGTGTCAGTGGTCCGTGGTGAGCCTTCGTTGTTAACTGAGGCTTTTCGTATGTTATCCTCAACGAATTCGAAGGTGGTATGGCGCTGGCGGAACTATCCAGGTCTGCATGTTCGGTATGATTGCCTCCAAAGTCAAGATGAACGCAAATGGTGCGCATACGTTCCTGGAGATCGTCAAAGCGCGATTCGGAACGGCCTGTCATATTCTATTCACGTTTTACGGTTTCCTCTGTGTCCTGATCGTCTGCGGGTCACTGCTCCGTTAGTATTCTTCTTCGGCGTCTGTCGGTCAGTTGCTCAGCTCTTTAGTCGGAGGTGCAGCAACCGTAAATGCCCTCACGGGGATGAACGTCAACGCGGCTTGCTTCTTGTTGCCCATCGGTATCGCAGTCTACGTTATATTTGGTGGCTTGCGAGCGACATTCATCTGTGACTGGAGCCATACCATCATTCTGTTTATCATCATCTATATTTTCATCTTCAGAGCCTAGTCAGTCGTCGTACCCTGCATTTATTCGGAGGTCACGAAGCTGACATCCATCACAGCGGCACATCACCTGCGGTTGGAAGCGTCTCGACACTGTACGATTTGTTGCAGCAGGCAGCAATCGACTCACCGGTAGTGGGAAACCAGGACGGTAGCTACCTCACGATGAAGTCCAACCAGGGTCTTGTGTTTGGTGCGGCAGCCGTCCTCTCTGGCTTTGCTGGGGTTTTTTGTGATCAAGGTGCGCCGGAGGTTATCTTATCTGAAAGTGCGGCTAATTAACGCACATCTAGGTTACTGGCAAAGAGTAAGTGGACGATGATCGGATGGCGTGTACACGGGTGACAATCATCCGTTAGGCGATCGCAAGCCACCCTGAATCGACGACAAAGGCCTACGTGAGTGCTACCTCCATCCGTCTGACCTCGTCACGCACAGAAGTGCTTGACAAACGCGTTTCAGATGTTGGGCGGTCTTTCCTGGTTCGCGGTGCCTTGGGCGTTTGCTTCCTGTCTCGGACTGAGTGCCAGGGCGCTACTCAAAAACGTAAGTTTTTCCTAGTGCATGCGCCCCATCACTGGTGTCAAGTGCCATCCCAGCCAAACTTTCCGACATATCCTGCTCCGTTGTCGCCAATGCAGACGAGCGCGGGGCTAGCTGCTCCGGCAGCAGCGGTCGTCCTCATGGGAAAGGGAGGCGCGATTGCTGTCTTGCTCGTTGTCTTGTGAGTGGACAGGTGATGTTGTGAGCAGCCCGCTGAGTCCTGTTTAGTATGGCTGTCACATCCGCTGCAAGCGCCGAGCTCATTGGAGTATCCAGCCTATTGTGAGCGGACATTTCGACATGTAGTACGCACCGTGACTGTCACTGACACCGGTATATTGACAGCTCATACGAGTATGAATCCGAGTCCGAGTCACCTTTTCCCTCTTGATCCTGACAAATTTCAGCATTTATCGGACGTACTTTCGACCGAACGCAACGGGAGAAGAAATCGTCAGAGTGTCCCACTATTTCATCTGCTTCTGGGCCATATGGATGGGTTGCTGGGCTTCCATTGTCAGTTGTTGTCTACTTTTATTGCATGGAAGTCTGATGTGCGTTCTAGCTCAACGTTGCAAACATCAACTTGGGATGGGTGAGATCTTTTTTTCCATGAGGGCACCAAGCTTCCAACACTGACGCGATTCTGCTCAGCTATATTATGTACAGTAAGACAAGGTCGCGGTGATACTTCGCCAGCGTAACTCACTCGTTCTAGGGGTGTCGTCCTCAGCCCTGCAGTGATACCGATCGCATTGACAATCTCGTGGTCTAAACTGACGCGTGCCGGTGTGTTCTGTGGGGCGATAGGCGGAGCCATTTTAGGCATGATAGCGTGGATGGTCGGTTGTTTGAAGATATACGGTATGCTCAAGCATGCATTACACAACCCGGATCACTGACGTTGGGTGCGGCAGGAGAAATCAACATTTCCAATCTCGCGGAGCCGTACTCTGCTGTGTGCAGTGGACTGACAGGGCTTCTCTTCTCTGGAATACTTACGGTATCCGTGTCATTGATGAGTAAGTTTGATATGAAACTAGAAGCACGTATTGTCTTGAAGCAGGGGTACAGGTCCAGCGGACTATGACTTTTCCGGAACGCGTGCGATTGCGATGTTGGGTGATCATGCTCACGAGGAACCCGTGATCACAGTGTCTGAAAGCAGCTCGAAGACAGGGGATGGGACTCCTGATCTTGAGAAGCGATCGCAAGAAGACTCTTCAAGCGATCCGGATAGTCTACCAAGAGATGAGGAGGAACGTATAGCTTCGCTCAATCGTGTTTTCAAAAAGGCAGGCATCTACTCGACGATTTTTACGGCTATAGTGATCATCATCGGTAAGGTTCTTTCATGCTGGAATGTCATGGTGTTCACATTCTGCCAGTACCGTTACCGATGTTTTTCTCGCACTACGTGTTCAGCCGGGAGTTTTACACATTTTGGACTGCCTGCTCGATGTATGTTCCGGCTGTCTGTCTTTCGGGTCCGCGTTGATGCGCTGATCTCCATGATACAGTATCTGGGTCTTTGCGAGCGGCACGTTTTGCATTATCCTGCCGTTGTGGGAGTCTCGGCGGGAGATGGCGAGTATTCTGAAGGCGGCATATCGAAGTAGCGTTAGAGCAAGTGCGACGTGACCGCGTTCCCACTGCCGAAGGAGGGTCTTCTCAGGGGAGCTAAACTGTATCGCAAGACAATAGGGACAATAGAGACACGTCTCTCTTTTTGTTTCTCACTGCCAATGCCTTCGGCTGTTTTCTTATTGTTTCTGCTCGGAGGCGGGTCCGTTCTCGGACCTTTTATTGAGGGGTCGTGACTATATCGGGCACGTGCTGAGGGTCGATTTCCTCTTTTGTTCAAGACAATTCGATGGCATGTCCCCGCACTTTTCTTTTGTCTTTGACCAACTCGGCCATCCACGCGCCACGCTTGCGATAGAATGGAGCGTATTTATGATCCCCCCGACGTAAAATCTAGCTGCAGCTCCGTTGCATCCCACTCCACCAGACATGAGTCCACTCCCCCACTTCTGGGCACATTCCCCTGCCAGTGCAGGCGGCGCGACCGTACGCATACCTCCAGATGACCTGCAACTTCGCCCACAGATGTCCCGCGCATCTGAAACCACGACGACGCCTACTCTACACTCCACGATGAGCAGCACGCCCACGCTGCCCCCATCCCCGACGCACCACTCGCCGCGACAACTGCACGACGATGCGCTCGGCGAATTCTTTGGCGGACGGGGTCATCGCACGCGGACACAACATCGCGCGCCCCCACCTTATTCACCAGATTGGGATGGCGAGAAGCTGCCTACGTACAGCGCTCCCCCCGATGTCGAGGCAGACACGGTCGCACGGCACATGTTCAAATATGGATTCTGTACGTGCTGTCGTCTTTTCTGTCGCGATCGATCCATTGTAGCTCACCATGTCACCCCCAGTCTTTCCCGTGTTTTGGGCCATCGGCGTCTACTTTTTGTTCGCACCGATCCGGGTGACGTCGGATTGGCAGCCGGACAGGACGGAAGAAGAAAAGGAAAAGATGCTCTCGGAGATGAGAGAGGCAGAAGCCAAGTGGGCCAAGCGTTGTCTATGGGCCCTGCTCTCCTTTTTCGTTTGTCTCGCGATTCTCATTATCGCCGTCGTGGTCTCGAGGAGACATTGAGGTGGCTGGACCTCCGAATTCTTCTCTCCTTTACCCCCGGATACATTGTTTTTGGGATCGATGATAGAGGTAGGATCCCTTGACACTCCTTTGGTTCAAGATTAACAAAGTGTATTCGTATGGTTTGCACTTTCCCTACACACTTGCATTACTTATTCGTATCTACAATGATGGACGTTTATCCTCATCTTGGATCCGAGTTTGATGCGTGAGGTTTTTAGGTCAAACGTTCGGCACCAAAACAGTTATCTGCTGCCACCACTGCTTTCATTCACCAGCCATGGCAAGCGTGATTGGTATTACAAGTACACGCGCATGTCCAGTCACCTGCATCGATGTAAGCCGTCGGTAGTGTCCGATGTGCAGCACAACATCCACATGGGCAACCGCAACGAAAGTCATCGGTGAACCCGGCTGATGCTAGTAACCAGATTGTCTACATGGAAACTCTGACCGATGCGACAGAGTCTCGCGGTAAGGTGGTGGACAGCTGTAGAGCTTTTGCCGTTGAGAATTGGTCAATCTGCTACATAGGATCGAGCATCCTCGGGGATGCCTAGGGACCAAGGAAGCATTTGCGCGGAGTCTTCACATATATGCTTACCTATTCAGATAGTTATACCATCGGACGCAAAGTAAAGTCAAGCAGTAACGTGTAGGTTGCGTACCTTATCATCAGCGGTGTTGTGCGATTATCCAGAACACCATTGATCTTTCGAGGGCTGAGTTCTTCATAGGGAGCTTGAACAACATTAGTCTTCGCATGCCTCAAGAAGAATTCTCAGCGCGGCCAAGCCGACTGAGTCCGTACAGTACTTGCTATGTTAGTTGAAGCCCAGGATCACTGACTCGCTGAAAAACTGTTCACATGATCTACTGGAGCGGTAGCTCGACCTGGCAGAGACGCGGCGCGAGCTCGTTTCGGCGGCACCAGTACTGTTGTTTACAGCCTCGGATCTCGAAAATTGGAAGTTCGGGTTCGGACTCCCTCCCGACTGTGAACAAGCTAGTGCCAGTGGTAACAGCATAATCGTATGTAGTGTGTGTACGAAGGATGTTGAATGTTTGAGACAAATCCCAGTGGCGTCCCCGTCCGTCAAAGTTCAAATGGCGCGAGGAGTTCCACTCAGACCAATCTCCGAGCACACCGAATAAATTGACCACAACCCCTTCCTCTTTTCCTTCCTACGTGTGTTCTCTTTCACACCCGCGTTGAAGTTCTCGATGGCCGAAGAAGACTTGGAACCGCCTTTCATCTTGACGCTCTCTACGATGCTCCGTTTCCACGAGCCTCGGCGCATCGTTCCTTTGACCGGGAGATTCGTCACAGCGTTCTTCACCTTGACGCTGCGCTCGCTAGGGTTGCGCCGATGCGAGGTAGCCCGCATGACAGCGCTCGGGGGTCGATTCAGACCAGCACGGTTCCTCGAGGTCGAAGCCTGTCTGCGAACGTACACCTTTCTCGGGATCTTAGACTCCAAGACTTCGCTACCCGCCTCGCGCGGGATCGCAGGTAGCTTCTTCTCCACCTTTGGCGGGCTTTCCCGAAGTGCGTACCGGTCATCGAACGGAGAGCCCAAGAGGAGCGCTTGTCCGTCGTCGTCGTCGTCTACCCACTCCTCTGAATGCCCAGGGTCCTCGCGCGTGGACACGTCATCCTCCACCATCAGGGTATCCACGGAGTAATCCAGACAAGTTTGGATGGCGTCGACGTTCGCTTGTCCCGGTCCACATAGGTCGAAGAGGCCTCGAAGGCGTGGGGGTATGCGCTGCAAGCGTGCGCCGATCGGAGTGTTGGAAGGGCAGAGGGGACTGCGTGGTGATCCTGCTTCGCCATTCGATCCCAGGATGAGGTACTCGAGGTCCTTCAGCGCTCGACGCTTACGCTGGACACGTTCTTCAACGGTCGAGCAGAGATTCTCAAGTTCCTTTAGCTGTTCGAGCAAAAGGTCGGCGGTGGCCAGAACGTGAGGTTCTTGAGTTCTTGAGTGCGATGCCATCGTTGGAGCAACGGATGCTACGGTCTTGATAGGCGATTCGAATGGGTTATCTTCGTGACGAAATTCGACCGGCATGGTGGAACGAGGACAAGGGCTTGCGACAGGTAGACGACAAAGGCAAGTCGGTCGCCGTCCTCTTATATCCTCATAATTTTATCTCAGACCGGTCGTATTGAAAACACGTCCCATCCAGGTTAATCTCGTCACGCTCCGATCGGGTTGGGAGTCTGAGTACACATTACCGAGCTCTTGGAACACAGGGTTATCCGAAGGCAAATGTTACTGGATGCTCGATACGAATTCTAACATCGCACCACCAAGGACATCGAATAAGACGGGAAGGTACTTCATCATAAGGACAATACGTTGTGTCTGACTGTGTATTCTTTCCAGGTCTGCAACGTAACTGAGTCATAATTGAACCGGACCAAACGACTGGAACGTGGACAAGCCAACATCGTCCAACTTCTTTGCATGTCTTCAAGAGGCTTACAATCATAAGCAACTACATATGCTCGTCAGAAATCGTCTTCCTCGTCGTCTTCGTCTTCGTCTTCGTCCTCACGCTCCGCTTCTTCTCTACGTTCTTCTTCCCCACGCACGGCTGCCTCTGGATCATCACTCAACTGAAACCCGCAAGCTGCCCGTATCCCTCTAGCGACCCACAGGTCCGATAGGCCTTCCAACATGAACTCTTCAGGCCTCCTATCCGCCTCTTCGTCCGTACAGGCCACCTCGTGGTATACCCCCACCACGGCAAATAGGAGCCGCACTGTCGTCACAAGTTTCCGCCTGTACTCGAGGACCGCTTCTTCGTCTTCGCTCGGAGGGACATCAATTGGCCCGAAAAGCGCCTGATGGATATCGAGGACGCCTTCTTTGCGCAGCGCCACCTCCCCCTTCTCGATTCGGCGCCAGTCAGGGCAGTTGTCATAATCATAGGGATCAAACTCGTATTCTTCGTCGTCTCCGTTATCCTCGTAATATCCCCAACAAATCGGATGCCAGCCCCCCTCGGAGTGCCAGGTGGAAGGAACGTCCTGTGTAGATGGCTTGCGACACGCGATGGATGCGTCCGACATGAGGTGATGGATTTTGTATCCGAGCGAGTAGTCCCACTCGACGTCGTATACCCCAGGACGACAGTGATACTTGAGATGGACGTCGATGCACGTGGGTGCCGCTACAGAGTAGATCCGAGCGTGAGTCTCCGCGTCGCGAACCTACAAGCGAGTTTACTGGCCGTTCCTCGGAACAAAGGACACCCCACTCACGTCGTCGTCGTCCCACTCCAAGATGCGCCACATGACGGAGACACATTTCTGAAGCGTACCGTCGTCTAGGCCGAGTTCACCTTCGATGACGGCGATCGCATCGTTGATCAACCGTTTGCGACGGACGAGGACGTTTTTGTACCGGGCGTTGGTACGCCGACGGTGCTCTGCGTAGGTGGCCCACTGCGTTGGCGTGGCGGCGACGGGCGACAGGAGCGGCCCAAAGTCGCGTTCTGCGAGAGCGAGTCCTGTGATCCCCGCTGGTGGGGCAGTGGACTCGGTTCCGGACATGGTGGTGAAAAGTCAATTTGCGGTGCTGGGTGGTGCTGGTCGAGGTGGGAGCCAACTCTGGGCGTGGCAGGCCCTATTTGAAGGAGTCATCTGGTGAGCAAATTTAACGCCGCTGTGATCGTCGGGTTCGTATATGGCTTATCAGCACAAGGACCCAGTGCCAGTGTACGGGTTTTCAATTCCGTTCATGGTCGGAGGCGCAAGGCAAGAGCTGGCAAGGACGGATGATCGATCTGATCCTCTTTCCTTCTTTCCCGAAGATTATACTTAGGTATATGAAGCACTGTACTCGACGCGTAACCTGATCCGAGCCTTGCAAATCTGGTTAAGAATGCACCAACATGCTCCTTTTACGTACGACAATATTTGGTCCACGGGACCTTGATATCGATCAAGCGCCCAAGAGCTAAGTTTAATCTCATCCCAAAAAAACCTTCGGATGACTCCAAGCTCCTCTGGCAACGGGAATGCGCAATCATATCTCGCCCTCTATTACTCACCCTCACCCTCTTCATCACTTTCGTCGTCGTCGTCGCTATCTTCATCGTCATCGAGCTTGCGTGTCGCCTCTCTCAGACGCTGCTCTTCCCCTCGTTTGGCTGCTTCCGGATCGCCACTCAACTGAAACCCGTAGGCTGCCCGTATCCCTCGGGCGACCCATCTGTCCGACAAGCCTTCCAGCCCAAATGTGTGGGAGCCTTCATCTCTTTCTCCGTCCTTGCAGGCCACCTTGTAGTCTATTCCCACAGCAGCGAACAGGAGACGTATGGTGGCAACAAGCTTGCGCCTGTATGCGAGGACCGCATTTGCGTCATCGCTGTGGGGGGCGTTGATCGGTCCGAAAAGTACCCTGTGGATATCGAGGGCGCCTTCTTCGCTATATTATGACAACAGCGATTACGACTACGGTCGTGACTGGCGTGAAGTCGAAAAAGGTGAAGTGGAGCTTCCCCAAGAAATTGGCTGCCAGCCATTACCAGCCAGACGAACGACCGTTTGTGGAAGGGTGCCGATACCCAGTGGACGGGCCGCAAGCGCGATTGTAGAGCTTGTATCCGAGACCGTAACCCCCACACGACGTAGTCCATTTTGGGAAGGCATTGGAACGCGAAATGCACGTCGACGTATCCCGGTGTTACAGGAGAGTGGATCCGAACACCGACCTCTATGATACAAGGCTACAAAGGGGACCACAAATCATTAATCATAGGAAATATCAAGATAGACAAGTCTCACATTGTCGTCATCTTACCAGACACCTCGCGCCAAGGAGGAAACACACTTTTGAAGCGCCCCGTTAGCCAGACCTAGCTCGACTTCCATTCTGGCAATGGCGTCGCTGATATACCGCTTACGACGGTGGAAGACGTTTTTGTATTCCGCGTTGGTACTGCGGCGATGCTCTGTGTATGCTGTCCACTCGGCAGGACTCGCAACGACGGGCGATAACAGAGGCCCAAAGTAGTGTTCTGCAAGAGCCTCTTGCAAGGCCTGTGGTGCCTGGCAGGGGCGGTGGCTCTTCCACCTCTGCTGACGGTGGGTCCTCATCTGGGCCGAAGTATTCCTCGTCGGAGTCGATCAGCACATCATCCCACATGGTGTTTCGGTAGGCAGAGATGGTGGTGGTTGTGGTGAAAGAGAGTTCGACATCCGGCATGACTGATTTATAGGGGAGGTTATCCTTTCATGACGCACCGTCGAAGCTCTGCCACAAAGATATTATCAATTTGTTGCTTTTTCGCTCTCCTCTTCTCCACGCCCTTCTGCCTTTCGATCACCGCCCATCGGAATCCGCACCCCTCGTTCCTCGTCCGTACAAGTGTAGTTGAACGTTGAACGTTAATCACAACAAGGCAAGCAAGAGGCAACACATACTAGTCACTTCTGCCAACTTGAATGCCCCGTCCGGAGGCGTCTCGATTGGTCTGAAGAAGTTTCATACGCGTCCCAGACGCCTTCCTCGCGGAGACCCATCTCTTCTACCTCTTCACGCGACGCCATCTGGAATATGGGGTGTCCCGTTGTCCAGACCTGGCTCAGCTTCCGTGCCTGCAGGGGTTCGGACGTCTCTGATACGGCACTTTCGACGTCGCGGTCCAAAGATGTTCTTGTGTTCTGCGTTGGTACTGCTATGGTATTCGGTGTATGCTATCCACTTCAGCAATGGTGATAACAGAGGTCATGGTAGTGTTTCGCGAGTGCTAGGCCTCTTGTACGCGGTCACATCCTCCGACCCCCGGGTCGACGCCGTCGCATGACTAAGCGGTCAAGTATTGCTTCGAAACTCACAGGCTGTGCTCAGTGTGCTGGACGTAACTTTGCACAGCAAGCGACAAGTGAGCAAGGTGACAGCGGATTTCGCAGGACCCTTACAACTATTCAATTGCACTCTCGCTAATTATGGCATTACAGACATTAGCAAGGTCAGTGCCAGTGCTTCCATTTCTGCTGAGCAAGTTACCGACAGCATGATCACTTAAAGTGTCACCGAGGGCGTCTTTGCTATGTCACAAACAATCAGCCCCTCAGGGGCTGCACTGCTAACGTACATCGTCCCACCCTTCGTATGCCAGTACTTGATGGGAGTACTGGTTCAGCTTGGGGGAACGCACACCTACCGTATGGCCATCTTGCCCATCACGCTCTGCTTAGCTTGGCGTGCAACGTTCGTAGATATGTCAGGAGGTGATCTCGCGAAAGCCGGGATGAACATTTTACTTATCGTGAGTAATTACCGTCCTTCGTTATGCTGCATTCACCTGTTCTGTCACAGAATCAAATGTGCATTGTGGCGACGTGTTCCGCTATGTGGGCGTTCGCGCGAATTCAATACCGACGTCACAGTCCTGTGGACAATCGAAACGAACAAGATCCGGATCGCATCTCTACGACGTGTTGGAACACTTGGGACTTGCTGCTAAACGCACGGGGCATCGGATGGAACTGGTCCCGAGGACTCGTTGTTCCCAAACCAATGTTTGAAACCAACTCTCGGTTCACTTTCCTGCTGTTTATGGCAGTCGGATTCGCCTTTCATGCATTTGCACTCGATGCGTGCGCGCAGATCATTCGCGTCCTGTCGCCTGAAACCTTCGGCTCGCCTAAAGGTGGCCCCTTGTTCGACAACACTCTTTCCCCTTCCTTCGAACTCGCCCGAGCCTTACTCGTATCGTCTTTAACAGCGGCGTCGGCGTACTTTGTCCTAGAGCACACATATCACCTCCTAGCGATCCTGTGCGTCATCTTGTTCCGCCACCATCCCTCCCAATGGCCACCCCTTTTCGACAGCCCATTGATTTCGATGTCTTTGACCGAACTGTGGGGACGCCGGTGGCATCAACTAATGCGCCACTCAGTTATGAGCCTGGGTTATCGGCCGTTTAAATGCTTACTTGGTCCACTTGGAGGCGTATTCGGAGCCTTCCTCGTTTCTGGGATCTTTCACAGTTTCGGCCTGGGACGGCGTGGACATTCGGTCGTCTGCATTGGATTCTACGTGATGAACGCGTTCGGGGTGGTTTTGGAGCGTGTTTGGCTGAAAACCACTGGGAAACCGGTAGGCGGCATTTGGGGTCGGATGTGGATGTTCGGGTGGCTGTTCCTCTGGGGCGTCCCCATGGCGGATGCGTATGCAAAAGTGGGAAGGCTCGGTGCGTTAAGCGTGATCGGTGGGCTCCAACCAGCGGTCGTACTTGTTGCGGCTCTCCGCAGGATTCTTGAATATGGTGATTTCCTAGTTTCGGGATAACTTGAATGTTTGCTAGATGAACCACGCGGTAGTCAAGTGCACGTGAGGAAGTGATAAATAATGTAGGCTGAATTATACCAAGGCATCATGGCTTTTCAATGCTGCCACAAGCAGGAGAAAGGCTGGACGAAGTACGGAAAAGATAGCCGCGATGGCGATCATAGACTCTATTACAATAGTTAATGAAATCAGGGCTGGAAGCGACAGTCCGAGGCTCGATATAATCGAGTCGAACAGCAGCCCAACTTGGTGAGATGTCTCGCTTTCTGCCCCGGGAAATTTTGCAAGCTAGCTCAACTCGCTAAGACTGCCCACTGTGGTCACAAGAATATTCGCTAATCCCACTCATCTTCGTCCTCGTCGTCCCCGTCCTCACCGGCACTCATTGCCGCTTTCTCGCGCTCTTCTTCTCCACGCTTCTCCGCCTCTGGATCCCCACTCAACTCGAACCCGCACGCTGCCCGTATCCCTCGAGCAACCCACAAGTCCGATAAACCTTCCAACATGTAGTCGTAGGGCCGTTCGTCCTGTTCCTCATCTGTACAAGCCACCTTGTAGTCGATCCCCAGCACGGCAAGCAAGAGGCGACACGTAGCCACGAGCTTCCGCCTGTATGCAAGGACCGCCTCGGCGTCCTCGTCCGGAGGCGTCTCAATCGGCCCGAACAGGACTTCATATACGTCTAGCACACCTTCCTCGTGGAGACCCATCTCTGCCACTTCGATGCGACGCCATCCGGGACCATAGTTCCCATCTTCATCGTCATAATATCCCCAGCAAAGCGACTGCCAACCTCCCCGAGTGTGCCACATCGATGGGAAGCAATCCGTGGATGGTTCTTGATAGGAGTAAGCGCTGGGGACACGATTGTAGATCTTGTATCCGATCGAGTAAAACCACTCGACTTGATAGTACCGAGACCGGCAGTAGTAGCTGATATGCACGTCGATATACTTTGGCACACAAGGAGAGTAGATGCGTGCAAGGATCTCTGCCTTGCGAGGCTAAGACGAGTCATGTCATCGAGTGCGTCAGGGAGAGCGGACAGATGTAGCTTACATCCTCATCGTCCAACTCGATGGATCGCCACATGATGGAGATACACTTTTGCAGCGTACCGGGATCGAGACCAAGCTCTTTCTCGATGGCGCCGACAAGGAAGCAAGTGGTCCGTTTGCGACGATCAAAGACGTTTCTGTGCTCGGCATTGGTAGCCAGACGGTTGTCGGTGTACGCTTTCCATTGCGCGGGCGTTGCAGTGACGGGGGACAGCATAGGACCGAAGTAGTGCTCTGCGAGCGCCAGCCCTGTGACGCCTGGTGGAGGTGGATTGACCACTTCGGTCATCGCCTCCTCCCCTGAGCCGGAACCTGGATACTCGTCCGAGTCGTCGTCCGACATGATAAACTGCTGTGTGCGGTGGTGGTGGTGGAGAAAAAAGGCCCCAACCTCGAGGCTCGAACCCGTCAGTAGTACGACTAATAGAAAATTTATGGAGCCTGGACCGCCTGGAACCGTGACCTCTTCGCGTGACCGTTCATTGACGTGATCGGCAACTTCGCGTATCAATGACCCGAAAAGGCGATAAACAACTTGCAACCTGCCAGTGAGCCTGGTTTCTTAGAATCTGTGAAGGTACTACGTGGATTTTTGCCTTTTCGTTTTCCTAATACCGAGGACTTTCAAGTTTCGTCGTCTAACGTTGAATTCCGTTCTTGCTCAGCTAGACACCTGGATAAAGCAAAGAAACTTGCCTGGGTCTCACATTTCTGGCGCCATACTATGAGCCTTCTGCCAGTGAGTGATTCCTCCGAACTTGAATGCAACATGATCGCGTGCAACTGAACTTCTGTCAAACCTGAGTTTGGGTTTTTCCCACCACCACGAAGAACACGCAGATCCCGCTCTCCTCACCAAAAAGATTTACCACTCATCATCTGAGTAACCTTCGTCGTCGTCGTCCCCAACCACTGCTTCTCTTAGTTCCTCTTCTTCACCCTTCGCTTTCTCTGGATCATCGTTCAGTTGAAACCCGCACGCTGCCCAGATCCCCCGAGTAACCTACTTGTCTGATAAGCCTTCCAGCGTGAAATAGTGAGGTCCGTCATCCAACTCGTCAGGCGACACATCGCCACGAGCTTTCGCCTGTGCGCCAGCCTCCCTGCTCGGAGGTGTCTCGATCGGCCCGAAAAGCGTTGCGTGCATGTCAAGGACACCTTCCTCGTGGAGACCCACCTCGATGGGATCCCCATCTCTGCCACTTCGATGCGACGTCACTCGTAACAATATCTTTCACCAACGCCATCAAAGATCCCCAGCAAATCGACTGTTAGCCTTTCCGAGTGTACCACATTGATGGGAGGCCGTGTAATATTCCTTGGTTCTTAACTATACTGATTCTACGTGGAAGGGCGGTGCCATTCAATTTTTAGAACGCAACGGCAGCCTCTTTACGAGAGGGACCATGGCTTATTCGCTGCGCTGAACAGGATACCTTAGGGACTCGGATACCGAACCCCAGACTTGTATACTGTGTCATGAGGAACCAGCTTGAACCGATCTTTCTAGTAGATAGCAATACTTTTCTTCTACTCGTGTACCATTGACAGGTTCGAACCCATCCATGAAATGCGTATGCACTGAAGTAACCGCACTGCCGCGCGCAAGGACGGATCTGCAAGCAGAAAATGATGGATATTGTGAATCAACCCTTGGAGGAATCGTCACCAGAGTCCCGCTCTTCAACGAACCTGGCAAGGCTCAAGGAATGATGTCATGTCTCACGACTGGTGATGGGACAGAAGCCAATGGCACAAGGTTGCCCAGGCCAGTGTCTCGAGCGATCAATTGCTCGCAATGTGGAAGGGTTCGAGAGTCTAAGCAATAAACTAGGAAAAGAGTGAACTAAACATCCGACGAGAAATGAATGTACATAGTCGAGTATCGCTAAAGCACGTCCAGCATCCGTGTGTTGTCTATCAGTTTGCTCAACGGTATGTCTTCCTGCACTTGAACGGTGATCATGCTATCTGCTGCAACCCTCTTGTACACTACGGTTCGACCAATCTGTGCGAACAGCAGCGCACCAAACGGCTGTCTGAGGCGCGCGACGAACCAAAGGTCCTGTGGCTCCCATGCAGGTGAAGAAAATGGCCACCAGCCAGGGGGAAACCAAGTTACTCCTGATTGCGGCGCCTGCATGTTGGAAGGGCCTTGTGACGACAGCGACTCGCCAGATGGAGTTGTCTCTCCAATAGGCTGTCTGTTGAGCAGGAAGTCGATCCAGGGATGAACAATGATCAGGGCGTCAAATTGAGAGAGATCCTCTGCCATCGTAATCTCCACAATCCCAAGGGCATCCGTCTCTGCGCAGAGCACATACCCCGACGCATTCCGAGTCACCGTGGGATGCTTTACATTGAAAGCAAGGCACGGAAGGGCCATTCTTTTCGCAGAAAATGACGCCGCGCGGAGGCCACAAAGTTTACTGTACAATTCCTTGACTAGGGCGGGCTTCAGCGAAGTGGTATGCGTGTTAGCGATGATCATTTCCATTTGCATGCTTGTGACGACGGGAGGGATGTGTGGGGGTTGCAGCTGGTCGAAAACCGAGATATTGGCGGGGAGACAGCTGTTAAAACTCCCAGGCTTGCCGGTCCAAGCGAGGATGTTGGTGTTTCCCGAGTTCGTAAGCAGCTGCGCCAACAGTCGCCCCAGTGCTTCTTCTCTCTCACCATAGTTGACTGGCAGAGATATGGAGAATATTCCGAACAGTGAGTAAGCCGAGTCTTCGACGCGACTTGTTTGTCGCTTTGAAGCCAGAAAAAGTTTCTCTCGTATGTTGTCCAGGCCAGGTTGGAGTGCCACCAACGTCCGTGCAGAGAGACCCGTTGCTTTCTCCATCTCCAAAATTATCTCCGGGGACTCCTTATGATTAGGAATATCCGAGTCGAGGTTCATGTACAGCCTCCAGTCCTTGGTGTAGATCCAGACAACCTTCGAGGCGTGGTATTCCTGATACGTCCATGCCCTGGAGTTCCAAATGCTTCCCGTCAGATCGCCACGTCGCGGTGGAGAGTGCACATCACAGAGAAAGACGATTGTCAGTGCAGAGCTCTGGTACCACTTGAACATCGCAACCAGGGCTTCTTGGAGTGCGGGGAGATCTGCTTGATTGATACAGCATGTATCACTCCATGCCCAATGCAGCTCAGCATCTCGCACGGTCTCGCAAAACCTCCGCAATTTATCGTGGGTGGGAGATTTCTCGAGATCATACACAGTGGTAGATGTGACTTTCTCGAACGAAGGCTCCCCTCTTTCCCACTTGTGCGAGAACATCGCGTAACGATAGTGCTCTGCAATGTTCTCCCTGACGCGGACATTGTCAATGTGGGTTGTCATGGAAGAGATAAGTTTGTTGAAGATGGGGAGTGATTCAAGTGAGGCTGCCTGTTCTAGTTTGTCGCAAAGTCGGCCAGAAGAGGTGTCAACGAGTACTCGTGGCATGTCACGAATGACATCCTGAACAACATTCTGGATTATGTCTCTCGTCACGAATGGATATATGTAGCCACGATCCAGTGCTAGAGGGAGGTCAACAGACAGACTTCGGTGTGGGATCGACACACCTACCACGAATCTTTGGATCCGGTGACTGCCTCATCTTTAAGAGCATCTCTGTGAATGCATAAATTGCATTTTCATAATCTCCTGCCTCATGTAACGCAGCATGTTTCATTTCATAACCCCAGGGAGATAGTGGATCGGATTCGATCGCCTGGCAATAATATATCAAGAACGAACTCGCTTGACACCAAGGAACACACCTCGTTCGCATCAATAAGTGCCTTCTCCAAAGAACCACTAGACATGTATGCCTTGCATCGCTTAATGAGGAGACCGTCCTGTTGAACTGCATTCAAGCGGAGAGCAGCTGAGTAGTGCGAGATGGCGTCGTCGTACTGCTCGTTACTTATTGCAGTATCCCCGAGCATCTCGAGCTTCGCTAGACCGTTACGGTCGCATCAACGGCACTTGAGCACGTATTACACGAGGCTTCTCACCAGTTGCCCATAATGATTGATCCAAATCATGTATGTTTGCCTGCTGCAATAATTCATGCACCATCTGGTGAAAACATTCGCCAGCGTTCATTGTGCGACCATGTAATTCAAGATGATCGAACATGACGCGATAAAGCGTGAACCTCAGAACCACAAACTCCAAGTACAATGTATCAGCCTTCATTCACGAAACCACAAAATGTTGCTCACATCAGCCGCAGAAAGTAAAACTTGTTCCCACGAACAACTAGCCAATTTTACTTTCGCCCAAACTCTCACAAGCGATGCAAGGGTAACTTGGATAGTCGCCGCATCGAGATCTGCTGAACTCGGGAGTGTTCCGAGGCATTTCTGGGCAAATTCTGTAGAGGTCTCAAATTTACAGGAAACGAATGGATAGAGCGTCGCTCACCAGAAATCCACGGGGAAAGCGATGTACGCGTATAAACCTCTTCGTTCCCAGTATCGATCATCTTGAGAAAGGATTTGCTTGCCTCCAGCACGCGACGCGCAGCATACAACGCTTCACAATGACGCTTCTGAATCATGATGTCGAGATCATCAAATTTCCAGCCAGTCATCTGTCACAGATCGTGATAATTTGTGACACACTACAATCCATCGGTTAGCTTACCAGGGACACCACCAAGAACGGTCGGTTTGCGAAATGTGGTATTTTCGTGGATGCACGCTCAAATGATTGTGCTGCGCTGTCATACTCACAGCGTCCCATGTGCGCATCTCCCAGAAGAAGATACATGTATGCCTTTTAGAAACGTCAGTCGCAGTATCGGTATAGCATGTCGTGCACGAACTTGAACCGTGTAACATGTCGAATCAAACGGGACCATATTAATGAGGTCATCCAAGCGGCATATGGCATCGATTTGCTTTCCAGCGAGAAATATGACGATAGCCTAGAAGGAATGAGCAGGAAATGGGAAATAGAGATACGAAAACACGCGCCTTGATTAGGAGGAGGAAGGTAACGTGAGATGAATGGAAATGCTCAATTGCGATGTCACAAGCCCGATAGGCCGTGTGCCTTTCACCCTTGCTAGCATGTACTACACTTTTTGCAATGAAGGCAATGACGGATGGCTGAATACCGATGGCCTTGGAGTGTGTCAGCGAGAGCGTCAGTATTCGTGAGCCTACAACGATAAGTACCAATTGGGTATCAACAAGGGCTTCGTCCCAGCGTTTTAAACGAGCGCGTACGAGAGCTCGAAGTGCAAGTAGATGGTGTCGCGGATGCCGCCGCTCGTGTATCGCGGTGGTCAACAAGGACTCTGCATCTTGGAGCTGATCTTGCTTCCATGCGTCAAGCGCGGCGTGGTTGATTTGAATTTCTGGTTCCTGCAAAGTGGGGTATAGACGAGACAGTGGGATCGAATTCTATTTGAGAGAATGAAGAGAGCGAGTGAATTCTACACACCGAATCCGACGAGACGCAGTACTCACGACAATGCGAGATAGATGTTCGACGATAATTTTCCCGTCCTTTCTACCAATTGCAAAAAAAACGGTCATCGGGAGATAGGGCGATGGAATTTATGTCTCGAGTTTGTTTGATAAGACCCAGTTGCGAATGTGTCGATGTATGCCAAAGGGAGACCACATGGTTTGTCGCATACACGACGAATTTGCCATGTCTTGGTAGGGAAATGCACGAGGTAGCTTTGCTGCTGGGAACCGACCATTCAGAGACTGTTGACCCTGTGGATGCGTCCAGCTGCTTGATTTTGTTGTCGGATACGACGAACAGGTGATCGTTGAACCAGACGAATCCTCGGTTGAAATGCGGCGTGACTTTTACTGGGACCTTCAAGAGTAACCGGCCGTTGTTGCTGTCCCATATTTGAATGCCAAACGGAGTGGCCGTTGCGATTCGCTCGCCCTCAGGCGAGAATTTTGCGCCAATGACCCCGGAATCCTTGGGGTCGAGTGTTAGCACTCTCTTGCCACTTGCGACATCCCAAACCGTGGCAGTCCGATTCCACGACCCCGATACCAGCCTCGTCGACTCCGGCGAGAAATCAGCGGCGTGGATGTCCCAGTTGTCCTCCTTATGCCGCCAGACCGTCTCGTACGTCTCGGCATCCCACACCGACAAGTCGCCGTAGAACCCCCCTGCCGCGATCCACTTCTTCGACACAGCGAGACAGTGGACGTCAAACGCTCTTATCTTTGCCACTTGCTTGTCGGTATCCCTGGACCACTTTCCAACACTCTGCCATCGGCCACCGCTCAAGAGGTGCTCGCCATTTTCGGTGAATATGACTGCCTGTACGCCCTCCTCAGCGATGATTTCACTCCGCTGGGGCTTTTCTTCAGCTGAAATATTAGTCTCAATGTATATCTTGCCCCATCGTGTCAGTACCCACCGGTCATTATCGACAACGCACAGTGAGCCGTGAGCGTCAGTGGAGAAGCTGTGGTTCCCAGTATGTCACCTGCCCTTGATATCATCTCTATCTCTGTTTCCGGCGCTTGCAACGAGCGAAGTACGTTTGCTGCATCCAATTTCTCACTGGGGACACTAATCACAGGGCTTTCCTGAACTAAAGCATGAGCGGTATATGCTGGTCGTCACGGTAGCCAGTCCCTCGGCCTCCTCGGTCATGATAACCAACCACTGGCAGAAATGTTCACGTCCAAACACCAGTTGACTCGGACTTGGAGTCGGCAGAAACATTGACGGGCGGTGCTCCGAAGAATTTTATATTTGGCGTTGTCCTCCTAGCCGCTGGAGAGCACAGAGGCAGATTGTACTGGTACGACCTACACATCAAATACGCACAGTGATATAACTAATAGAATCTTAAACTTGAAGTTTTGAGAGGAAGCACTTACTGGCTTCAGCGACCCATTAGTAGGCAATTCAAATTGAAATAGTGCATAAATGATCTCGACAGTCAGATCTAGTAAGAACCCTCCTCATCACTTCACTAGCGTCACTAACTCAGACGCTAGGGACTGATGCCAACTTGAACAATATGATTAACCAACCACGCGATTCCCAAATGGCAAACACACTCTCCTGTTGCTCTCCTGTGTGGGCTACGGAGTTAAACATGATCGGATATCACGGGATGAGTGCTACCACTAGATCCCATTCTCGTCACCAACCATTTACCACTCATCGTCAGAGTAGCCTTCCTCCGAGTCGTAGCCGTCGTCCTCACCCATTGCCAGTTCTCTTCGCTCCTCCTGTCCACGCCTCGCCTTCTCTTTATCACCGCTCAATTGGAACCCAGCAACCCACTTGTCTGATAGGCCTTCCAGCGTGCCAGCACCGCTTTGGCGTCCCCACTCGGAGGCGTCTCGACCGGTCCAAAAAGTGTTTCGTACACGTCAAGGACGCCTTCTTCGTGGAGACCCATGTCGGCCACCTCGATGCGACGCCAGCGGCGACCGTAGTTCTCGTCGTCGGCATCGTCATAATAACCATAGCAAATGGGCTGCCAGCCTCTCCGGGAGTGCCATTGCGACGGAGGGCCATGCTCGGAGGGTTCTTGGTGGGGGGCAGACGGACTAGCGATGCGGTTGCAGATCTTGTATCCAATTGAATAGCGCCACTCGATTTCATGCATGCGAGCACGGCAATGATAGTTGATATGCACGTCGATGTACTTTGGCGTCGCGGGAGAGTAGATCCGAACAAGGATATCTGCGTCGCGAGGCTGACGCAACCGCGTCCATCAGCTAGTCAGCAAAAGAGCAAGGACAGATCGCTACGTACATCAATATTGTCCAACTCGATGGATCTCGATACGATTGAAATGCACCGTTGGAGGGTACCATTATCGAGACCGAGCTCTTCTTCAATGGCGCCAACGGGAATGGTGATGACTTCTTTGCGACGATCAACGACGTTTCTGTGCTTGGCATTGGTAGCCAGACGGTGCTCAGCGTATGCCGTCCATTATGCAGAGGTTGCGGCGACGGGCGACAGCAAAGGGCCAAAGTAGTGCTCTGCGAGGGCCAGCCCTGTCATGCTGGACGGGGTGGATCCACCTCTTCCACTATTTCTTCTTCATCTGAACCATAATAATGTGCCTCGTCGTCTGACCACATGGTAGCGAACAGCCTGATTCAACCGTGGTGAAGAAAAAAGAAAAAGAAAAAAAATATTACGAACCTTGGGGATCGTACAAGGCAGGTCGCTCGGACCCTGTTGGACCTGGACTAGTGTTTGTTTGACGTGATCGGCAACTTAGCCAACAAGGCGGCCGAGTCCTCCTTCCTGTTAAAGTGAGGAATCCAGGAGAGAGATACGTGAACCGTTGTAAGCATTGACTAGCCTCAACGCCGCACTTGTGGGCCTTTCAAAGAGTGCCTTACGGCCTGAGTAGTGTCTTGGTCAGTGAACCACGCGGTTTCGGGCTGATATGTCAAACGACAAGCATCCTACCTCATGTGTGGGTTAAACATCCTCGGATATCACGGAAATGACAGCGCTACAACCGTCCCCAGATCCATGATAATGACATCATTGTAAGGGAAGCCTTGCACCTCCTGTTCTCCGTGTGTGGTTCCCACTTGGATTTGACCTACCGATGACATTGACTTGACCGCACAATATCTCGTAGAGCAAGAGAGTGAATCCGAACACGGACCACTGCGTCGCGTGGCTAAGCACCCCGATGATGGTTTGCCTCCAGCCTTGAGCTTGATTGTCGTCGACCATACGGGCTTCGGTAATAGCACGGCTGAGAGAGCGGCCCCATGATCCTTCTCTTTCAAATGCGACCCGACTCGGACTCGGAGTTGCGCCCAGTCGTCGTCGATGTGCTGCCTTGTCACTGCAGTTGTTTCAACGACCGGAGTGCTTCAAGGAAGTTAGTTCGTGGACAAGCAACGTCGTTGGCAGTATTATGCTGAGACGTCGGCTGTTTGAAGTTGCCACATGTCGTGACTCGCCGGAGCTGTGCTCGTGCTTGGCAGACTTGATCGCTCCATTTCGAGCGAAATAAAAGCGGCCCACATGTGCTCGCTTCCCCTCCCGCGTCTCATTCCTGCCCTTCACCGCCGTCATGTCCCGCGTTTTCTGCATACCCGCCATATTCTTCCTCTTCTCCGCCTTTGTTCTCCTCTTCATCGTCTCCATCTCGCTCCCCTACCTCACCGCGATGGACATTACTCGCGTACAAACCAATGGCACGGTCAATGTCATTGGAGATGCAGCATTCTCGCAGCTCAGAGTGAGTTGTCCCTACCAAGTCTTACTTGACTCACTCACTGACACGGCTCGACCGTGCGCTACCCTAGTTGGGTATTTGGTGTGTCGTCTCCCAATTTCACCCCAGGATCGTCACCTTACCTCACCCACAGGAGCTACTGCTACACCGCACTTGACGCAAAGGTCGTCTGTAGTCCCACAAGCCACGGCTATTCGTTATCCCTTCACAACAACGAAAACAACACAATTGTCGTCGCATCCTCTTGGACAACCGGTCTGGCCGTTCATCCTGTTGGTGCGTTGTTTGGTCTGCTCCACTCTTTTCGACCGGCGCTTACCACGTGTACATACCGTGGTCTCTTTGATCGTGCTGGATATAGCATGCGGTGTTTCCTTTATCGCCTTGCTCTTATCATTCTCGCAACACATTACCGTCACGCTCTTCTCTTCGCTCTTGTCCTTCCTCGCCGCCACCTTGACCCTCATTGCATTCGCCATTGACATTGCCCTCTATGCCTACTTCAAGAATCAAATGGGCGACCTTGGCTTCAGTAGCCAAACCATCACGGGACCAGGTGTGCTGTCTTCGTTCACGTCCTATTCGTGTGTTGATGCATTGCCTTGAAGGCTTCTGGCTCACGTTCGCTTCAATGATCCTCCTTGTTTTGGCCGGTTTCACCGTGTGCTGCGGTCGCAGACGTGACCGCATGGCTAGCGCTACGACTTCCACGCCTGGCCCGAAGACTGACATTTTCTCCCGTTTCCGTCGAAACTGAAACTTCTAATTGGGAAGGCGTGATCTGGGTTACCTTGACAGAGAATACTTAGACCACGGAGCACAGACCCCAATGTTGCGACACTTGTCTTGTTCAGAAATATCCTACAATACCCGCCATTCATACCACCGGGTACGATTCACTGTATCACGATATCTGCTTGGGTCTACATATGATTTTATCTTCATCATTGTTTCGACGCTGGTACCGAACTGATGATCCGTTAATACACTTTCTTACTGTCTGACTTGTCTGATGGAACAGTCTGAGTCCCGTCATAGCCGAACATAGTATTTGAGACCTCTTGTCCGAACTTGTCACATATGGCATGTCTGAACGTTTTTTTGTTTGAAGTTAGCTTTCGCGTGTGCGCTGGACAGGATCCGCGAACCAACACTTCAATCATTTCCGACGGTCACTTGATCCTGTTCAGTTTTACTGATGCCAATTGGCGTTCGGTCGGGCGAGGCGCCGAGACGTGAAGGCAGCTAACAACCGATAGACCTGTATGCCTACTGACGAGAAAGCGAGGGGTGAGGCCTAGGCAAGGGATCGAGTTTGACTGACAATCCTCCAGCAGCGCGTCATTGACTACTTGGACACCTCAGGCTTACCACAAACTCAACCGAACTGCCAGCGAACATTCCGCTCTGTTCTTATGCTCACAACCCACCGTTTCAGAAATTCAAGGAGTGATACTGCAGCGGATCTCGGTTCTATCATGCGTAGCGCTCGGTCTACTGACCGGCTGACCTGAACTCCTTGAAAGCGTCGATGGAGGCGCGACTATTGATTCATGCCGACGTGCAATCCAACATCTTGTTGCGACGTATCGAATCCTATACGAGAGACAACCAGGCCACATCGTTCGTCACCACGGGAGCTGACGAAGGGCTTCAAACGTCCCCCGGCCAGACATCGCTGCGAGGTTTACTTGCGTCGGGAGTCTTGTTGCTATTCACAGGCGGTATCGTTTTGGTGCGTACTCGCCTGTAGGAACGTTGCTACTTATCCACACCCTCGGCAGACCCTTCTCCGTCTGTGCTGCAAACGTACCAAAGTTGCACGCTATTGGCACTCACTGCGAACTTGGGTGGGTACAAGCTAGTTTCCTTGGAGTGCTGGATCGAACGCCAGTCTTGCAGTCGCTCCACGAGTGGGGGGAATTATCAAGAACCAGCGGCTCGATGCTACGCTGGATGAGAACAAGGGCGACATTTTAACGCTCGGTTTTCCTGAACTTCAGCCCACTTTTCAGCCCCCAAGGAAAGCAGCCGAATTTCTACCACTCCCATATATCGCTGAGAGCGATATCCGCTACAGAACGAAGTGGCACGGACAGCAAGAAGTGGACATTCGTTCAAGACAATTTCTACATGTTATACACAGCGTGCAAGAAAGGGAGGGCATACACAGGTGAGATAAATATTCTGAGTCACCAGTCACGTCAGACAAACCAACATCCTTTCCCTAGTTTCGCCACCAAGCCCAGTCAAACCTGACACGAACGGCCTTCTAGTCGAATCCCTCGCGAGTTCTCTGGCTCACCCTCCATTGCCCGACAGGTACCACTTTCAGTAGCCTCCGAGTCGAGTCCAATCCCCTCCGAGACACCTGCATTATCCTCCTGCCCTGGGTTCGCATCCCCAAATGTAATTGTGGACATGACTGGGTTTGTACTGGCAGCATGTTGTGACAGCACACCAAACCCAGAGTCAACTCCCTTCCACTGGCTGCGAAGGTCACAATCATACAGCTCTCGCACGCTAATGATGAACCGAGGCATCATTGGGACAAGGAGCATGGCTGCTATCACATACATGACAACAACACCAACTTGTCCTTCTGTTGCCAAGCCTACTGCACTATCCTGTAAAATATTGTTGATGCTCCAAAGTACATATCTGGAAATTGGGATTCAAGGTGGTTATATTTGTCTGAGACTTTGAATGCAACATTGGTGATGAATGGAGGGACATACACAAGGAAATACAGAATTCCATCTGTTGCCAGTTGTTGCATGTATTTGTTAGGTTGCCATTGCTGGGTTGCTTTGTACATATCAATTGACTGCTTCAAGGTTTGAGCAACAGCAAGGGTGAGAATTGCAATGCTAAGAGCCCATCGCAAGGCCCCACTGGACAAGTAAGCTGCAAGTGATAATGGATTGCCACCCATGATAAGACATTCAGAGCCAGAGAAGTTGATGAGCTGAGCAGTAGTAACTAGCAGGATCTCAGTCTACAGTCATCTAGATTGGCTCAAGATTTACCTTGGACAGATACATTGGGAGTACTATAAACACCTGTAAAAACAAAGGAAATGATGACCTGGGGAATATATAAAAGCAAGAGAATATAAAAAATCCATTTGGATCAATTCCACATTGCATATACCCGAAGAATCATTAACACTGTAGATTTCAATCATAATTAGAACATAAGGAACCAAGAGGTACAGTACACACATAACTTACAGTCAGCAGTGGAAAGGAATATTTCACCTGTCCATTCAAGTATGACAATGTTTGCAATACCTAAACAATTATTCCTACATCTTTTATGAGTATCCACTGAGGTGCTTACACCTATCAAGCTATTACAAACAGAGTTGAAGTCCAAAATATTGAATAACACACATCTGCAAAATGCTTATTATAAACAATCTACACAAAGTAGAAAACTTGCCTTTACAGTGACAGGTACAAGGGAGGTACCAACTGAAAATATACTTTGTCAACATAATTAATCCTTGATTGAGCTGGCTTGAGACACACAAAAGGATGTAGTGCTTGCACATAAATTTATTGTTAGCTAGCAGATATTGTACATCAACAGACTCACATTGCATAAGTCAGGCCAAAATAGCGAATCTATAATTCATTCATTCAAAATTCATTCATTCAAAAAGCATCCAGTGAAGTGACTCCATACATACCACAACAAACATTGTGGAAACTGATGTCCAGGGTCTATGCTGCTATTATGGTGTTATCAGAATACAGTATGGTCATGTCAGAAATTATTGCTTGCATACCCAAACATAGTGCACCTTTAGAATACTGTTAACATGCAAATGAAATGAACATGACAGAAATAAATACCTCTTTTGAAAAGGTAAGCACTATCATGATAGTGGCAGGGAGCCAGGCAACTTCAATCTGAAAATCATGCAAATGCAACAATTCCATCACTCACAATAATCATATATGGCAGCAGTAACTATCAAAACTGGTCTTGGTCAGTAAGATGAATCAATGGCCAGGCAAGGTTGACTATACGT
>QFES01007724.1:41997-58206 GCA_003316375.1 Tylopilus plumbeoviolaceoides
CACTTTTCTGCTTGAGATTGCGGTCCTAATGCGGCCCTACTAATAATAGCCGGAGTCTCGGACCGTGTACTGGCCAGACGTACGGTACAGGGTTCCCAACGCGAGCTCAACTTTGGCCACCACTCTCACTCCACTCATCGCACATACACAGGCTTCATCCGCAACACTACGAACACAGCCAATACTGTCGTACAAAAGTGAGGAGTGTTCTCACGAGTAAAAGGTGTTGTCCCAAAAGGTACGCTTCTTTAAGTTCGTTTCCTCGGTTCTGGCCGTAGACTGAGAGACCCATCCACGGAAACCTGGACGTAGCGCAAGCGAGAACTTACGATGCACTGGCGTGCAAATTTCAATGTATAAAGAGAACCTGAGTCTCAGGCAGTCATGAGCCTAATGCCAGAAGCCTACTAACCATTGATAATGATGGAGTTCGCCCTAGACCCACGGTCAGCGTATTGTCAACGATATCAAGTTACACATACGAGATGCTGTGAGTTGAACACTGAGCAGGATTAGTGACGGGGACGATCGTTCTGTCTTTCTCGTCAAGGTTTACCGGCAGCCCCGCATCGGAAAGGAAAAAATTATGTTGTATTGACGCCAGCTTTGCCATCAAAATGTTTCAAGACAGTCTTCGCAAGGACATTTCCGACGAGCACGAGTCGGATCTCACGATCAAGTTTATGTTGACTGCTGAGACACGAGGGGGCGTTAATACAGGCTGCAGATGCCCGTGCCGTGGCAGGCGTAGCAGTTAGCCCTCTCAGCCCTCTCAGCCCCGGCCCCACAGCTGCTGGACTCTTGGTTTCGGTGGTCGACACGTCCACGAATGTGTTGCCTGAAGCTAAGGTAGTCGAGACGAAATTTCCCACTCTCCTGCAGGTGTTAGAGTTCGCCGACGAAATCGTGACCGGGATCGCAGAGGTATGTAATATCCAACCTTTCCACAGCCTCAACTTCTCAAGGCCGCATGGGTTCATCCGTATGCGTCGATGGCTTGGTCTGTTGTTTCGGCTGCAAACAAGGCCAGCTACTAGTACTGCGTTTGTATTATCACTGGTCGCTGACGACATCACATCAAGGTACTGCAAAACTAGAAAAATCGTGACGATCGGATCCTTCGTGACGAACAATGTCTTTACATTCGTCGACGATGCTGAGCCATTGAGGACAATCAAGGCGCACAACAGTATTATCCAGCTGCTGATGCAATAGGTGGCCGAATGTGGACACTTCACCTCGGGCTATGCGATACAAATCTGCCGTCGCTGGATTCAGGATATAAACACTGACCTCTTGATAGGGCTTCGCATAGAAAAGTACACAATCTCAGATATTGATGAGAAGATCAATAGCTACGAGGAAAGTTTCGAGAACTTAACACGGCATTCTTGGAGGGTGTCGCAGTACGGACGGAGATTACCGTGATTCATACGATGAATGTCGTGAAAAAGGCTGGCAGGTCCGATAGCTGTCGACTGCGGTCTGGTTTCCATGGACTCGGCATACAAAGAAATCCATAAACCTGAACGACATCCTGCATCTGGTGCTAGGTATGCATCCGAGAAGGGATGGCCCGAGCCGCGCAAGTCCTTCCTCCGCGAATTTACGACACTGCCGACGAAGATGCCCTCCGCTTGCTCGCTGGATCGGGGAAGTCCGCGGTGGCGGATTCAATCGCACGACTATGTGTATGATAAGCAAAAGCGGCTAGGAGTATCTTACTGCTTCGCAAGTAGTGATGTTACAA
This sequence comes from Tylopilus plumbeoviolaceoides, assembly GCA_003316375.1. Taxonomy (NCBI): domain Eukaryota; kingdom Fungi; phylum Basidiomycota; class Agaricomycetes; order Boletales; family Boletaceae; genus Tylopilus; species Tylopilus plumbeoviolaceoides. The sequence goes on from QFES01007724.1 coordinate 43,748, forward strand.
CGCAGAACTCGCAAAACCTTTTCAGCACTATCGCACGCGACCTAGGTGGTCGCTCTACTCAATATAGGTCCGCACTCTGTGAGGTCTCGAAGGACGATCGAGCCCTTCGCATGTCGCATTCGCCCTTTGTGCAACTAGAGAGCCTCATCACCAAACCAAGCAGGACCCTCGATACTGTCGGACCCTTGGTAGTTATCATTAACGCTCTTGACAAAAGTGGCGATCGGGCCAAATGTTTACGTCTCCAATAAATTCAACAAAGTTCCGACCAACCCTTCGTTTCCTCGTCACCACGTGCCACGCAGGGCATCGTTATTGTCCGCAAGGATGACTTTTCCAGTACGTATGGATTGTCTCGGACTCTTTGACGTTCATGAGTCATAACCGACACGACATCGGATGACAATGTCGATCGGTGGTCTTGCAGTGTTTCCTACACTCCGCAACATAAGATCAACATCCAACACTCACCCGAGTCCACGTATCATATCGGTGTAGAGCCCAACCGAGCAAAGACGTAGCGTTAGCCCATCCTCTGCGTGTTGCCGCAACGCATACCCTGTATCACATTGTTGCGTGAAGCACGCGCTGCGGCCATACAGTAATCTGACTGGAATGTTGCAGTGCGCAGTTTGGGCCAGTTCGACGTCCGAATGGCTATACGGCTTACATACGCACCGAGTGGTGCGCCGCTTGGTCCGACCGCCGATGCGAACGGTGCGATGGGCCCGCGCGAATGCTCTAACCGTGCATGAGAATTCTACGGAGACGCGTTGTTGCTGGCACCACCAGTCGCAATGACTTGAATGCCTCCACGTCAAACAATATACAAGGTGGTGCACCTGCCAGTGAGGAATGTGCTCTGCACGAGCTTCATGATGTTTTCGAGGACACAAATGAGCATTTTGCGGCGGGAAGTCCACAACATAAAACCTACTTTAAAGCTGCTTCTGCTCATCGACGCGTTTAGTTCGGGCACTCAGGCAGCGGAGCGCAAATATGATCGATATCACCAAAGCCGTAGACCGGTGAACTTGATTGGCGGGGGCACGGTATTAGACACGTGTATATAATTGGGGTTATAGACGATCACCGCCGAGCCGTACTGTGCAACAGCGGTGTGTAAACGAGGCGTTAAGAAGCATGGCAATTTTCTACGAACTTACCCACCTGGGAAGTGCTGGCACTCGAGTATAGGCTGTTTGGAGGAGCCGATAAGGACGTGAGTCAGGGTGCACCCTGGAACGTGCGCCGTCCTTTTGGTTGCGACGTTAGGTTTGGGTCCAGTGAACAAAATTTCAAAGAACCATATTTGCTACAATTCGAGGATACTTAGTAAGCGGCAGGGGGAGGACGATTTTATTGACGTTAGCGATTGCGCAAAGTTACCAAGTTGTTCTGTTTTCTTCCACGTGTATCACTTGGTCCCAGTTAACTTCCTACGAGGTTTCTCTCGAAACGCTTGCAGCAGCTCGACTTGATAAACTTGCAACGAAGCGCGCGCTGCCATCGGGTCGGACTGTGTGCGCTGAGGGAGTGCCGCGGCGGCGCCAGCCCGGTCACGGTCAAGTGCTGCCCAATGGAGCTTAGTAAGAGCCATCAAATACTAAGCTCGTTTCTCATTGGCAATGTTGACTCCGAGTCGCGAGCATCATTCTGCCACGCGCCCAAGATTCGCCACAGTATTACCACTATTGCAGAACTAAGTCTTTACCGCAATCGAGGGCCTCTTCGGTTGCCAAACGTGCCCAAGGCTTGCCTTCTTTTACCATATGTTACAAGTGGGCACTTGGCAGGTGAGGTCAACCAAGTTCTCTACGAGTCCTATGATGATGATGATAATGATGATTCCCATCAGTGGCAAAAAGGTGCTAAGGTTTAGACACTGCCAGGGATGGATCATCGTCAAAGGACGATGCGCAGCTATCACCGCTCTTCTCAGCATGCCAAAGACCCTGTCCCGACACTCACGCTGTTTCGTCACAACGTCTAGATCGCTCAGTTATAGCTTACGCCCCTAGGAACTGACAAAGGCACTCCCTTATGCATACTCGGACCGAAGTGCTTGGGCTGCTGTAAAATTCTGACACATCGCCGTGTGGAGAACCATTGACAAGACGTCCAAGTTAGCCTATTGGTGACTCATAGGTGGCATTCTGATGACAATGCAAGGTGTGTACACGCATGACGTGGGGAGTGAATGGTACCTTTCCCTGACCTATGTATTTGCCTTGTAGGGCGTCACCCTTAAATGAGACGAGTACGTATCAAACCTAGCAGGCCAAATACGCCAGTGCATGACCAAGAATCCTTAGTATACATATATGTGATAGTAAGTACTTGTTGGCACCTTCACTGCATCGGCAACAGGCTTACTTTTCAATTAAGTTCGCCAGCTCATCCACTGGGGGTATGTATGCTTGAACAACCGCACAGGCCACCGGAAACTTGCGTATGTATATATACGCACCATTTCTGCAACAGAGCGCGACTAATGGTGAGGTGACAGGTGGCCATAAGTCTCGGCGCCGTCAAAAACTCGAGTACTCCATTCGATTTATCTATCACCTCAGAACCGGTGTCATACCCCGGCCGTCGCCGTGATCCTGATGTCGCTTCCTTAGGTGTTCTTTTGGGGTATCCGCTTCAAGCGGGAGCACCGCAGAATGGGTGACTACTGTCCTGCCCCATTTGTTCTCTGGTGCTGCAGTTACGTAGGCTCTGTTCTCCATCCTGCAATCTCGGAAATTGTATCGGAAGCATCAACATGACAAGGAGCGAGGTATTGGGGAGTGTGTTATGGGCCTCTCCACGGCATCGCTCATAATCATCACACACTGAAAGGTCATTTCGAAACCCTCTCGCGCGATTGTTACTCATCGTGATATCGACGTAAAAGAGCCCGTACCAAGCAGCAGCTCGTGACAAATTATTGCCGGAATGATGTTGGTGTACGACCACAGAATGGAGGGCCTGGGCACGCTACCGGACGGCCTGGACCGTCATGAGAGCTTGCGGGTGGTATTGTAGGGAAGGAAAGTCGTGAATATGAAATGAACCAAGTTGGCTACATCCTACTGCCTATCTTATCCTTGGTCACGGCCTTAGTAATGGAGCTCGACACCACGCTGATTAATAGGGCCATCAGTGTTTTTGACGTAAAAGTACTTGAGTCTGACTACCATTTATGGAAGCTTGTTGAAGTGAGGTTGGGAACGAGGGTGCTCCTTAACGCGACACATTGCCTACCACTCGCTCGAGGATGACCTCGTTGAACTATGTTGAGCCTCCGAACAGCAATTTGGTGGGTTTAGTTATTTCCATCACCGTCCATGTGCTGATTCGCGTGCAGATTTGTTGCATCTGCCAGTGAGTGCCTCGTGTCGTGACGGAGTCGCACCATCTCAGATTCACCTCGACGCACTCCAGCGCTCCGTTCGCGAACCCAACAACGACTAGGTCATGCATGCACACGTTCTGTCATGACTGTGTCGTGGAAGCAGTCAGACACTCACCGCATTGTCCGATTGATCGCTCTCCACTTGCGATGGAAGATCTGGCACCGGCGAATCCCATTGTGAAACACGTACGTCCCACGTCCCTCTGTTCACAGCCTCGTCCATTCTTCTGACTGGTACGCGTGTTCAGCTCGTGGACGAACTCATTGTAGAGTGTCCGTTGCGGAGCGCCGGCTGTCCGCACACATGTCAACGGCAGTTGTTAGAAAGTCACATGAAGGACGCATGCCAATATGCCACAGTGCCATGCTCTGAAGAGGGGTGTAACCAGACGATCTTGAGAAAGGATCGCGGGAAGCACGTTGATGTATGTGTCCATCGCTCGACGGAGTGCGACGGATGCGGTATCTCCGTCAAGTATTCCGAATTAACCGTGGGTCATGTTCCTTGCTCTACATTCCAAGTTGGTTGCTTGAGCTCTTTTTTGGGGAGTCAGGATCACTACTCGGAATGTTCCTCAAAAACTGCGGCCTGTTCTTTTTGCGCTGTGGAGATCTTGCGATCCGACCTGCAGGATCACGTTACTACGTGTTCTGAAGTCATCGTTCCTTGCACACATGCTGAAAACGGCTGTTCCTGGACCGGACCACGTCGCGAGCTGTCCGAGCGTCACATCTTGTCGTGTGCGTATGAATCAATAAAGGGCTTCTTCGCTGTACACGGCGCCCGGGTCTCAACACTCTCCGCGGAGAACACTGCTCTTAAACAAAGGATTCTAGCACTAGAAGGTGTTGTGCATCTCATGCAGCGCGAGCTCCAGTCCTTTAAAGACATTTTGGGACCCTGGTATCGCTCCGAGGTGCAAAGAACAGGCCGTGCGGACCTTCGCCAAGTTCACGTTCCCGAGGACCTAGGTTTCTCCGGCCCCTCTTCGCATTCCAGGGCCACTGCCCAGCGTACACAGATGCCCACATCTCCTGATCCATTCGATACTCTCGATACCGAACATGACACAGCCACCTCATTTTTTATCCCTCCTGAAACCCATTTCGACAGCCGAATTCATACGCATTCTCGCACGTCAGGTAGCCTATTGGACATTCAGTCACACCCTGGGCAACGTTCGTTACCACTCACGCCTGTTGCGCCCCTGAACCTGAGCACGTCACTCGAGGGTTCCCTCGCTGGGTTGCGAGAGAGTGTCACCGCAGTAGCTGCATCTGTTGATTCCTTGGCACGACGTAATGATATTGCGCTGACAAACGAGAACATGCGTATCAATGAAGAACTCGGTTCATTAAAATATGCAGTACATGGCATTCGTCTCCAGGTATGTCTTTGTGCTCCATCCAACGTTTTAGAATACCTCCTTCGTTGTCGTTGAACTAGCGGGTTCTTTGTTCTTTTCATTTACCTTTTCATGGTCTCTGGATCTGTTTACACTCGCTTATCTTGGTCTTATCTCGACCGCCCCTGAACAGTTACACCGTCTCATGATGGACAGGAACGCCCAAGTTACAGGGCGTCTCGGTGAAACAACGACCGTACCTGTGCCGATACCTGCGCCAGCACCTCCTGTACAACCGGTCTTTCACCCTCCCATCATGACACCCCCGTTTCCTCCAGCGCCTGGGACGAAGCTCTGAATTCCGGGATGAAATGTCCGATGTTGACAACGTCGCCCTGTTATTTCGTCACGTACATAATAATGAAGACGACAGACGGCCGTCTGCGTTCGCTTTCGGATCGCGGGAAGTTGTCGCCGGTTACCTGTTAAGTTGCCCCATCGTCCACCCGGACCGTTAGGGTGGGTATCCTTTTCTAAACAGAGCTCCTAACTCGGCTTCAAGCTCCAACCTGCCTCAACTGTACCCGCGACTTAGCGCGTTGCCGCGTCGACGTCTTCCTTTCCTTTCTCATGTCACGCGTCGTTTGGGGGGAGAGAAGCCCCAGGTTATTTTTTCCCCCCTTCTGTTCAAATGATTAGTATGTTATAGATCTAGCCCGGTGCACTGGATCTCAATTCAATCGTCTTTTTGCTTATCCTGTTGACGTGGGTGCACGTACACACACGGGTCTGGATGATCCCTTCCTGGCCTCCCCTTTCTCCCGTTTTGGTGTTGACATGAGGACGCCGGCGTCCCACCCCAGCTGGGGTATTCGCGGAGACTCGGGAAGCAGGCGCCGCAGCCGAACAAGGCGAGGTGTCATCCTCGACGTGCCCATCACGGTCCCAAACGGTTCGCCCCGCCTCCTTTGGCAGGGCCGGATCATCCTCTCGTCTTCGATCGTGGTCGTTGTCCGACCCGATCATCATCTGTCTTGTTCTCCTTTTCGTCCGAGTCCGGTCACGACGTCACCCGTTGAACAAGAAGACGTTGCATGACAGCGGACCCAACGAACCGATCTCGTGAGGGGGGTACCGAAGGCGCGGCGCCACTCCTGATCGTTGACTCATCCGGATCCAGATCCAGCCGAGAGAGAGACAGAGAGACAGAGAGAAACACAGAGTCGTCAGGGACGGTGATGGTGTGTCTACTATAAGGGGACGACGGTCCGCCGCACGCCATCACGCGGAGTGCGTTGGCCTTCGTACGCGTCGAGACTAGCCTCAGGCTCTCTGCGGGACGCGTGCCAGACTACGCCAGAAAAGGGGGCGGTGTCTCGGTGTCGGCATTCGGCAAGGCCGCCGCCGCATCAGGTGTCTTGGATGATATATGATCGCTGGACAGAGAGGAGGTCGCCCCTGTCGGAGAGAACAAAGGATTGGCAGGACACCAGGCCGTGAGTGCACGTCGATCGCGGGGGATGTTGGCCGGAGCCTTCCTCCGACGCGGTTCGAAAAACAACATTTTCCTCTCCCCAGGAGAAAAAAAAAAATTCACCCCCCGGAAAGGAAAAGGGTGACACACTAGTACAGGGTTGGGACACAGGCGCAATCATGCGCTCGCAGCAGGCGCGTCGCCACACCATCACCTCCCAGGCACCGGTTTTTCTTGAACGTGTCGTTACGGCGCCGTAAAGGGGACGGGCAATTCGGTTCCGCCAAGTTGGCCTCCCCCGTGTGTCAATGACAACAAGAGATGCCGATAGAATGAAAATATGTACATTGGACGACAAGGCTTCTGAATCCAAAACCTCGAGAACAATGCCGGATGCAATTATACTAGGTACATGGTTATTAGGAGAAAGCATTAAGGTTTGAGATTTTTTTAAGTCAATCGGCAAGAAACAAAAAGAATGAGACAAGACGAACGAAACCGCTTGGTAGGTGGCAAAAAAATCGTGGATCGACTCGGGACGTGTATGAATAAAATATTGCGCAAGTGAGGGATGATGGAACGGGAGAGTGGATGGACCCTGATGAGAGGGAAAGGAAAATATGACGGATAAACAGATATGACGACTGGTGATGATGGCGGGAGAAAGGAATGTGGGTCAGCGAGTGATCAGATAGCATAGTCAAGCAGATACAGCAAAGAATTCAGGCGGAATTAAAAAGGTAGATGAACCGATAACACAAGCACGTCCTATGGACGGCATGTTGGGACATTTTATCGTGCATGGAAAAAGTGGTAAAAAGAATAGTATAGTACAAAGATGATATAAAAGCCAACGAAGAGGGAATATAGATCAAGATGGGCACAACAAGAAACGAGATGGAAGGCGTTAATAAAACGGAGACGAAACCAGAGCGTCCACCAGACAACTCCGCCCCAAAAAATGGATTGCGACGCCTGCAATGAATGCCATGAAAACCAAGTAATCTGACCGAAGCAGCAGATTTTTTTTTCCTTCATCCAGCCGCCTATGAAGCTTATGTGAAGGACGTAAACGTCTCTTGCCCATGACCAGCAGCATAAGGGTACTCGCTTCCGGGGGTTGCGTAGCCCGATATGTTGGAGTGTGACACACTCATGGTATTCGGCGCCGCTTGGAACGACCCTTCCGGCGAGAACGGCAGTTGGGCAGATGCCTGTTGCTGGTATGAGGAATCCGTTCCGGACCCAGGAACGAAAGGCGGTTCTCCCGAGTTGGTAAACACAGACTGGGGTGTGAAGTTGCTACCATGTGAAAAGGATGGCCGAGCCATCGCTGACTGAGCAGACGTTGTCGCAACCTCAGACGAAGATGTGTGGAAGGGCCCTTGCGGCTCGAGGCTCTGGACGTAGATTTGGGGAAGAGCATCTTGGGCTTGTATACTGCCGCGACGAGTGGCTGCAATCTCTTCGTTTTCTGGTACCTGCGAGAGCTGCCGGTGGGTGAGAAATCGTTACCAGGACGAGGTGACGGGTCACCTACTGAGCCATAATCGTAGATGCCTTCGCTCCGCAGAGCAGACGGCGCAGACTCTTTGACCTGTCGAATATGCGGACTCGTTCCAGGCGATGCCGTGGAGGCCGGAGAAACGTATCCTCCGATCGCGTCAGATGAGTGCTCCTGCCGAGCAAGTTTATCCCGATAGGCAAGAGCGGCAGCCGTACTCAGCTGCACCTCATTGAGCGAACCCTGACTTGATCGACCTGTCATGTTAAGCCCAGACAGGCGCATTTCGAGATAGCTCCCAGACGCACTATGACCGTTCGTACGTCAGATGTCACCGCTTATTCGAGAAACGCGCTCCAGTGCTTACCATGACCCTCGCCTAGTAGATGGATCATAGCCAATGTGATCAACCGCCACACAGCTACTCACATCGGAGAACATGCCGCTCGACTCGCTTCCAGATACACTGGCGACCGACCCAAATCGCGACAAACCGCTGTAGCTGCCCGAGTCCTCGGTGTCCTGGTCGGGTTCCCGAGATCTCGGGAACGACCAGCGTTGCAATTGGGTAATGTCAGGTGACTGCAAGGGTACAGGCGGTGACTCAACTTCGCCAGGGGTGGGTGACGCGTTCGGAGGTGAGACGGATGAAGGGTCGCCAAATTGGAAATCGGGGGTTGGAAGTGGGCCTGGAATGGGGGATGGGACGGTGCGAGACGAGATCGCGTACAGACGGTTGTCGGTAGAGAGCCTGCGCGCAGGCGAGGCAAGGGATTGCAGCGGGCCACCTTCGGGAACAGGGGGGAAGGGTGTTCGTACGGGTGCAAAGACCTGGGGTTCTGATGCGCGATGAGAGAGAGTGGGCCGAGGAAGCGAATATCCATGGCTGTTGGTGCGGAGAGGCCCCATAACCTGTGGACGCGTCAAGTTGGCCGGAATGGAGCCAGCGGGTGAAAGCGGTGACTTGGGGAGATACAACGCTTCGTTTCTTTCCTTGGCGATCCGGGCGAATGGATGATGCATTAGCCGGTAGAAGCTGACGTCCATGGATTTACGTCGGTCGGGATAATGGAAAGAGGGTGTTGTCAAATTTGGTCCCGCGAGGGGCTGCGAGGGCATGACGGTCGGCAGGGAGCCGCGTCGGGTGTTGTACAAGTCAGAATCCTGAGCGACGGCGTCGAGTGGCCGGAGGTGAGGTGGGACGTCGACAGGTGTACCTGGGAACCCTGTCCACCCCAAGGAGGGAGGCGGAGGGGAGCAAGAGATCTTGAGTACAGGGCTGGCGGAGGGATCCATGGGAGGAGGACCTGACGGATCGTCGCCTTGCACAGGCTTCTCCGTTGCCGTAGACGAGTTGGAAGAGTCGTTTGGGGAGGTGTCTCTTGGCGGGGTTGATTTTTTCGCGGATGGCGATGCGGATTTGTCTTGGTCGGCAGAGGTGGAGACGCGTTTGCGAAGGGCCTTTTCCTTTGCACGCCTGAGAGAAAGGGGTCAGAGGCACGGCGGGGGGAAGGATGATGGGGGGTACCTGTTCTGAAACCAGACCTGGGCGCGACGCGCGCGGTGAGGACGCGTCGGAGAAGGGGGGAGGGGACGTACCTGGACGGCGCGGGGGGACATGTCGAGTTCAGATGCGAGTTTTTTGCGGAGGATGGCATTTGGTTTGGTGTCTTTGCGGAAGACGTCTTCGAGGACCTTAAGTTGGTGCCTTGAAGTGCGCTTGCGATGTTTTACTTCGTTTGGGATGTAAGGAAAGAAAGTCCTGAAATCGACAGACGAGGGGTCGACTCCGGGAGGCATCAAGGAAGGAATGCAAGTACTAGTATACCTTGGTTGGGGGACGGGATTCGGGTCCATCTCTTGGTGGAAAGGAAACAAGGCGTGAGACGGAAAGGAGAACATCCCCTGGAAGCAATCCCAGGGTCCCTCTTATAACTTGGTCGCCATTCACACCGAACCCTGACGCAAGATCTACAATATTTTTTCACGCTCGAAGGCTCCCTCAGCTTGACGACGGAGCGCCAATCTCGATTTCCTCCCCTCCGACACTCCCCTCTGATCCGAGGCACCTCCCCTCCCCCCTTTCTCGGAGTATCCCGCTCGTACACACCGTTCTTCGCCTTCGATCTCAGTCAAACACGAGCCACGGAGAATCTTCCGCGGGCAGCAGCTCCTTTCCATTCGTTCGAGGCATCCTTGGCTCATCACCTCGGCGGTACGCCCATTCCGAAATTTTCATTTCCCATTTCAGTTCATCATTCTTGTGGCGATGACTCTCTCGACGCACGCGCCTCGTTGATCACCCAACGCGATACCTTCCTCGACGCGTTTGGACCGCGTGGCGCGTCACCAAGTAGCATACTCAACGCACAACAGGCGAGGATTACGACTCTGTCTAATAATAGTCGCTGTCATGTACGATGGTACCACAAGAAAATTGCAAACAGGCGTGAAGAGAAAGATGCATCGAGACAATGAAATGTAGTTTATTTTAAGGGCATGGAAAGAAAAGAACCGGGATGCATTGCATCCTCGGACTGATGAGATAGAAATGCGTGTCATGTGCAATACGTACTGTGGTGCGGATAGTTTACTATGTGAATGACGAGTCATAAATGCTGATGGGACGATGTGCATAACGTGTGAGCTGTAGAGGTCGCCAGGCACAAAGGAATCTTAAGCAAAAAGAAATCGTCCCTAGAATATAATGTTATCGTAGCCAACAATGTCCCAAGAACGTACAGTCGTAGAAAGAAAAAACATTGCAGCCTTCTTTCCGCATATCCAAGATCAGTGATTGCTTCCTGTTATGATGGCGGGGCCCTGTCATGGTGAGAAGCGCGAAGCAGCGAGGGGAAATGAGGACCCCGATGTCATGGACTCATGGACTGAGATCCATTGCGACATCATCATTATCGTCCTGCGGAACGGTGGTCCGACGGCCGAGAATTTCTTCCAAGAACGTATCCGAAACACTACCCAGTGGTGATGCTGCGAACACAGAACTTCCAGTCGCCTTGGCTTCTGAATACATTCGCTCCATCGCCAAACGCGTCCTGCGGATAACAGAGTGGGAATGTACTCCCTGGATGTCGATGCGCTCAGTGGGATCCATCCGCATCATCCTCTTGATCAGGTCAAACAGTTCCGGGCTCCCGTCAAGGTCCACTTGGCTGAAATCTTCTTGCCTCAGGCGATGCCATCCATCTCCCCTACAAAGGTATCATCAGAACACCTGCCGAATGGGGGTTATGATGGCGCTATATTCTACTCACTGATCAGGCACCACAATGTTTGTCGCTGTTTCAAGCATTGTCATGCCGAGACTGCCAACACGGTAAACGGATGCTGACAGCTGACGCCTGTGCAAACATACCTGAAAATATCAGCAGCTCTGCCGTACGTCCCCTGCAGAACTTCCGGAGCCAAGTACACCTTATCACCTTCGCGTTCGAACCCCCCTAGTGAGATCCCCAAGGGACTTCCACCGCTGGCCCGGGGCCACAACGAAGCCATCCCGAAATCGCCAATCTTGAACCGTCCTTCTCGAGTCAAAAAGATATTCGCTGGCTTAAGATCCAAGTGGATAACACCTGACTCGTGAATGAACCCAAGACCCTGCAAAAACCAAACAAGGTCAGTGACATGCCACCACAAGCTAGACCATATCTGGGACCGCAGACAAAAATTTTCAACATGCTCCACTCACGTCACTCAAATCCACAAATACTTTCCAAACCCTGGCTTCGTCCAGTCGAGGAAACGTCTTCCCATACTCCCACAAGAACCGCGCGAGGTTTCCCAGCTCACAGAGCTCGGTTTGGATGAACAGCATCTCGTCCTCTTCCCAGCTGTCGATATATGCAAGGACATTCGGATGAGGCCCACCTTCGGCGGCCGCAGCTCGGCATAGGTGCTGCAAGACGTCGACCTCCTCGCGCAGACGCAACCTGTCAACGTATGAATACATCAGGCGGACATTAAAAGATATCTGAGTGAGGTGCACACCGATGTCGCGGTCCTTCCAATGGCTTGGAACGTTTGATGGCTGATACACCGCTTGACGATCCATTCTTGGATCGAACCTTGAGGACTTTGCCGAATTCACCGCTGCCAATCTGATCAATCTCCACGAATTCTTTGTCGAACCGGCCTAGCCTGTCGTTTGCCGCGGGTACCAAATGTTGGAGGGAGGAGACGGGGAGCCTTTGCGCGGTCGAGCCGAGTGCTTGGCGCCTGATGAGCGTTGGTGAATTCAAAGTAATCGTAGAGCTATTTGATGAAGATCGGGAGCTATGTTTATCTGATGGTATTCGTAGTTGACTGGGTGGATTCGGTGACATACGCGGCGGAACGCGCGGAAGAATGGGCCAGTCTGCAGTTGTATATGTGAGTCCAGGACTCCGAAGTCAGAGTGATGTGCGATACCTTTGCTACGTCGAGTCGGAGTTGCAAGTGACGTGTCGCTCCCACTTGAAAACGCCCCGCTGCTACTTCGTCGCATCAGCCAACGTGTCCGTTCGACCGGTCCTGCAGGTCCACACGATACTGGAGGGTGTCCAAGGCCAAGACCCTCGTACTTGTTCATTTCTTTCCTCGCGCTTGGGCTGTTCTCCTCATCCTCATCCTCGTCAGACCCAAGCAGGTCTACCGCTTTCTTCACACCAAGGGCAGGAAACGCTGCGGGCAAGCTCTTACGGGGCCCGTTTTTCATTTTACCTCCGGGCGCCGCTCCGAGGTCTAGACCTCCAAAGTTAAACCCAACCTTGGAGGCCACAGCACTCTGCCAAGGTCGGTTTCCTCCGAGGTGCGCATTCTTGAGCTTCTTGACTGGCGTGCCCGGTGGCTTCTTCGACTCTTCGGCCGAAGGTTTACCGCCAGCTACGAGTGTCCGAAGGATGAATGCATCGATATCCACACCTTCAGTTTTACTGAGGTCTTCGTCTGAACCGCTAATGACAAGTGCCGGGGGCCATCCAGAACTAGGGCTGGGCATGCCACCGGGTGTAATCAAGTCATCCCCTGCATCTGAGTTCAACGATGATGCCGACGTCGAAGCATGTGGCATAGCGGAGAGCGAGGTACCTGCCGAAGTGTTCTCATCATCACTAAACGCAACGCCGGAGTCACGTGGCTTGTATTTCAACGGAAGCATATCTTTCTTCCTCTTTGATCTGGGAGATGGAGTACCCTCAGTCACGTTGAACACGAACGATGACTCCGGTGGACCACACGGCTCAAAGAACATGTCGTCCTCATCGTCGGGGTGGCCAAAAGGTTGTGACAAAGGAGACGAATTTGGAGATGGCACGGCAAGGGTAGAACGCCACGGTAAGGTAGCAACCGTCTCGCCGGCGGCTCCCGCATAGCTATGCCTGTTGGACACCGATGTATGCACGTTGACGCGGGGTTTTGACGATGGGGCAACATTTGAGGCAGTCCGGGAACGGGTCTTGGTCGCAGTCTGAGGAATAGATGGTCCGAAGAAGAGGGAAGCGGAGCTGTTGCTGGCAAGACGCGTCATTGGTTGGCGAGGTGAAGCGCTGGGGTCGTTGGTCTGCAAGAGGGGGTGGGGTCCGCTACTAGCAGTGAGGCGTCTCCGGGGCATTGGGGAGTCACCTGCCGAAGAAGCAACGTCGCGATCAGTAGAGGTTCGATTCCGACTAGTCAGCGGAAAAGCGACTGGGGGAGACTTGAACGGATGGGTATTCTTGGAAGCGTCAAGCTACGCGAAACTTTCAATATAATAAATGCATAAAGAAACGCTGGGACCAACATGTGATGAAGTAGATGGCAATGGTGTTTGATTGACGCTCTCGAGGAGCTCGAGAGAAACAGGTCTCGAGCGGGCTCGTCTCTTCAAAATGTGGCCACCAGGCGAGATCGCCTCGGTCACCTCGTCGAGAGTGCTACCCTTCTGCGGGACAGGTCTGAGGGTCAACGGCTTTCGGGGACTGAATTGATTCTTTGACCGCCGAGATAGCAGAGCGAACTTGTTCGAGAGCGGTTTCTTTGTTACGTCAATTCTTTCCTCCACCTCGTATGCAGAATCATCGTCCTCTATGACACCCCAGTCCTCATCCGAGTTTTCCATATCGCAAATACGTAATCGTTTCATCGTTTCCGCTTGCCCTTTGAGGCAAGCCTCGGTTTCAGCCTTTGTGTGCGGGGTGCGCATACCGAAGCGAAGAGCAGGCAAAGGTGCGAGACGATGGAAGGCGACTCCGGAAGCAGGGTCTGCTTTTGCGGCAGAGATGGTCAACGGGGTTGAAACGGAATGCCGTAACGGCGTCGAGAAGCCACCTGATCGCGCGGATGATTTGCGCTTCGTGCCGACGTTGGTGGCAGGGACTGTGAAGGCGGAGGCGACGTCTGCATGGGCACTCGGCGGCTTGGACCTGAGCACGGATCGGGTGTTGGCGCGAAGTTCCTCTTTTACAGGAGTTCGAAGGGGTTGAGAAGTCTGGGGAGGGAAAAATGGGGACGTAGCGGCTGTGGAAGCGGGAGAGAGGAATATGTTGCCGTCGTCGTCATCGATCGGTACAGGTTTCTTATGTAGGTGTTGGGGGTATAAGCGGTGCACTGGGGGAGGAGACTTGAAAGGGGACTGGAGGAAGATATCGTCTTGGTCAGGGTCGTGGATGGGCGGTGCAAAGGCACGCTGTCTGAGCGGGGACGGGGTCAACATGGGTGAGTCGTATTTAGGAGCAGAGGATGTATCAGCAGAGAACCGAG
>QFES01007732.1:0-73225 GCA_003316375.1 Tylopilus plumbeoviolaceoides
TAGCTAACTCGACTACACAAATGTGCTTGTTGTGCACTCACCTATGTATGGCTTAGCAATTTGTTTGGCCTGGTTTGCCATGGGGCGCATGAGGCATGAGTTTAGGTGTCCACAATATCGTGCTGAGGATTTAGACACATTTCTGGATGCCAGAGAGTGACTACACTAAGTTCTACACTTTTGTTCGCTTTGTTATACACTTGTGCTACACTTGTGCTACACTTTTGACCACACTTTAGTCTGCTTTTTTCAACACTTCTGTACAACTGTTTGGCTACACTTTGGCTACACTTTAGTCCACTTTTTCAACACTTGTTTACAATACTTTTGACTGCACTTTCAATGATTAACACTTTTGGTGCGCTTTTTTGAGCACTTGCTTACAACACTTTGGCTACACTTTGACTACACTTTTGGTACGCTTTTTTAAGCACTTGTTTACAACACTTTGGCTACACTTTGGCTACACTTTGACTACACTTTGGGTGCGCTTTTTTCAACACTTGTTTACTACACTTTGGCTACATCTTGACTTCACTTTTGGTGCACTTTTTTAACACTTTGGCTACACTTTAGCTATGTAGTTGATTAGTTTTGATAAGAGTTAGATAGACTTTGATTAGCTCTGATAAGGGTTAGATGGCTTGATTAGCTTAGATTGGCTCTGATAAGGGTTAGATTGGCTTTGATAAGGGTTAGATTGGCTTTGATAAGGGTTAGATTGGCTCTGATTGTAACGACCTAGACTTAAGTCGTGATACTCGAGAGCAAGACAACAATTAACAACCAGTGTTCAAGGCTTTTTAAGGCTAATCATCAAGCCCAAAGCAAGTAGATGGGAAGATGATAGAGCGGTATCCTTAATTCATACTCAAGCCTAGAGCGAGAGGTAAACAAATGGATAAGACTAGGGAATACGGTGAAATACATGGGTTTAAATACTGTAGTATATCTTGCACAGACCAAGCTATGAACTACTCTATGAGGATGAGCAATGCTGTGTGTACAGCTATGTGCAGTCAATGCTGTGAAGATGGATATGGTAAAGAGAAAGTGGAGTCATACTTAGTCCAATGAGAAAAGAAGAGAAGATCATACGATATGTGAGCCAATAGGATGAAGGGAAAAAGAGGAAATCATAACACTACCCCTCTTTTAGATTGAGGCATCCTGACAAGACAACCAGTTACTAAGCTTGTCCAATCTGTTTCTGGGTATGGATCGCCATTGAAGATGACTTGGCTTACCAATTGCCCCATTGACCCTGATTCGGCCCATTTGCCGGCTGATTGTTTGTCATGTCCCATTGATCATTCTCCCAGTCAGGAGGGGGATGTTTGACCAGTTTACCCCAACTCTGTTTGACTCTAATGGCCGTCCATTCAGTCATTGTGACCATTGAGAATGTGAATATGTGCCATGGTCCTAAGGACAGGGAGATGAGGATGGGGGTTTGCATGCGGGCAGCCTCTTGGACCATGTTGGATGTGCAGACGGTAATGGCATGGGCAAGGATGTAGACCAGAGTGGAGATGAAGGCAATGGTGGCGCAGATGAAGAAGGCAATAAGAGACATGATTTGCTAGGGAGGAAAGATGCTGGGGAAGTTAAGGGTGTTGTGGGAATTATATATCTCCTTTGAGGTCTAGTCGTGTGGCGTGGAAAGGGGTTTCAGTATCTATAGAATAATTGTGGAAAAGGGCGGCAAAGTCGGAGGTGGTGTCACGATTTCTCTTATTTTCTCTCATCCTATTGGCTCGCTCATTATATGACTTTCTTCTTCTTTTCCATTGGACTTAGTATGACTCCACTTTTACCTTACTATATCCGTCCTCACAGCATCGACTGCGCATAGCTGCGCACACAGCATTGCTCGTCCTCAAAAGGTAGTTCATACCCTGGTCTGTGCATAGTACCCTACAGTATTTAAACCCATGTACATTACTGTATTCTACAGTCTTATCCATTTGTTCTCCTCTCACCTTAGGCTTGAGTCTGAATTAAGGATACCGCTCTATTACTCTTTTATCTACTCGCTTTAGGCTTGACGATTAGCCTTAAAAGCCTTGAACACCGGTCATCGTCATTTTTGTCTTGCCCTTGAGTGTCATGACTTGAGTCTAGGTCGTTACACTTGGATAAGACTACCTACTTGAGCGCAAGACGTTGCCTCAGAAGATTTACAGTCTACTCAAAGAATCAATATTCACCACCTTGAAATGATACATCAGAAGACTTGCCCAGAATCAAGCTGAAAGATACTTGATAGTAAGCAATGATGTCGAACCCCTTTAACATGGACAATCTCCGAGATGCATTGATTGATGCCATGAAAGAAAACACTAGGAAAGAAGAAGAAATCGTAAAAAAGATCGCTGACCCCGGGAAGTGGGACAGAGACAAGAAAAAGTTCTGTCTTGGTGGACAAAGATTCGTCTATGGGTCTCAGCACAGACGTGGAAATCAGACAAAGTACAGGCCACAGCGGTCTTACTTTGTCTAGAAGGGAAAGCAGAACCTTTTGCCCAACTGACAATAGAGAAATACCTCGATAAAGAATTGTTAACAAAAAACGAGGCTGGAGACCAATGGGGAGATGCAGCATGGCCCATGTGGGCTAGATTCCAGGAAGAGCTCACAGGTTTCTTCCAGATCATGACTCTTGAGTACCAGTCGTACCAAGAGTTAAAAACCCTTCAACAGGGATCCATGCTCACAGTGGACTTCCTCCAAAAGTTTGATATACTCAAGAAAGAAGCCAAAGTCTCAGATGGAGAGGCTGCACATCTTCTCTGGGTCACTGTAAGGTTCTCCACTTACCAACAGGTCTCCCTCCATTGCGAGATTGATGAAGACGATTATGACGAGCTATACAAAAGGTACAACAACTACAGAAAGATGTTGGAAAGGATTCACGAAGAGTGAGGCATGGCTAGGACAGCCCAAGCCCCAAAACCCTACCAAGGACAGTACCATCCTTCCCGAGGACAGAACCAGCCACGGTTCACAGCCACTGGGACACAGCCCGGTCACAGAGCTCCAATGGAGATTGGAATGCAATATGCTGGTGATACCTGTACTTGCTACAACTGTGGAGAAGTAGGGCATATTGCCTGAAACTGCAAGAAGCTGAAGAAGGCGAATGTGAGGTCCTCGGATCTCAACCAAGGACAGCCACAAGCAGCCGCCAAAGCAGGATATGCTTCATACAATGCTGCTTATGTAACAAGTGAAGCAGAAGCCTACTGGCAAGACAGGATTGCAGCAGAGACTAAACA
Organism: Tylopilus plumbeoviolaceoides; assembly: GCA_003316375.1. NCBI lineage: Eukaryota > Fungi > Basidiomycota > Agaricomycetes > Boletales > Boletaceae > Tylopilus > Tylopilus plumbeoviolaceoides. The sequence continues at coordinate 3,279 of QFES01007732.1, forward strand.
ACAGGAGGCTTTAAAAGCCCAGTGATCATGAATGATAAAGGTGTTCATGATCTAGAAGAATATACTGACAATGATTTTCCTGTATGCATGTTAGATTCGATTTTCGGGGTGTCTTTCTGTGAAAGCACGGTGTCAAAAGATGTGCTTCATTCCCCTATGACTAACTGCTCCACAGAACTATCATCTCAATCTTCAAATCCTTCAACCCCACAACAATTTACGATAAAAACAAGAATATGGTTCAGAACACCCAACGGATGGAACTCAGCAAAAGTCAGCACCTTACTCGATTCAGGCACATCAAACTTGTTCATTGATTTAAACTTTTGCAAACATAACAATCTCATCCTCCGAGAATTAGCTAACCCAATGATAGTCACCAATGCCGACGGTTCAGAAGGAGCCATTGGCAGTATCATGCATCAAGTAACAATTTTATTGGACATTCAAGGACATTTGGAATATGCGGATTTCTATGTAACCATTTTAGGAACACACTCACTTGTCATAGGATACGATTGGCTTGAACGCCACAATCCAGAGATCGACTGGATCCAAAAAGAACTAACATTTTCCAGATGTACTAGTCGATGCAAAGTACACCAACAAGATCGACTTCCTCCATCAATGTTCCAATGAGCAATTGAGGAAGGACTCAAGGAAAAAGTACCTGTTCAATATCATGATTACCTTGATGTCTTTTCACAGAATGAATCGGAACGAATGCCGATCAGAAAGCCATGGGATCATGCTATTGACCTCAAACCAAACTTTGAACCAAGAAAAGGTCACATCATCCCTCTCTCAGACACTGACATGGAAGAAGTCAGAACATTCATCGAAAAGGAACTCAAGAAAGGATACATTCAATCTTCCAAATCACCTCAAATGTTGCCTATGTTCTTTATCCCCAAGAAAGATGGTAAAAAACGAATGGTCATTATTACGATTATCTCAATGACAGAACCATAAAAAATGCCTACCCTTTACTGCTAATCCCTCAATTGATAAATCAACTCAAAGGTGCAGATCTCTTTACCACTATGGATTTCCGATGGGGATACAATAACATCCGCATCAAGGAAGGAGATGAATGGAAAGGAGCCTTTGTCACTCCTCTCAGTTCTTACAAACCATTGGTAATGTATTTCAGAATGACAAACTCACCCTCTACATTCCAACAAATGATGAACAACATTTTCAATGACATGTATACAGTCATCATCATTTTTATGGACGACTGCAATATCTTTACTAAGGGAAGACCAACAGAAGCACATAGAAAGATTGTCAAGGAAGTTCTTCAGAGATTGCGTGATAATGATCTTTATGTCAAACCCGAGAAGTGTCACTTCAAACAAAAAAAGGTCGACTTCCTCGGAATGGTCATCTCAAAATAAGGTGTCGAAATGCAGAAATCTAAAGTGGCAGGCATTCTCGACTGGCCCACTCCAATGCGACTCAAACAAGTACAAGGCTTCCTTGGTCTTTGCAATTACTATTGGCATTTCATTGCCAATTTCGCTGATATTGCTAGACCTTTAAATGACTTGATCAAGAAAGACGCAACCTTTGTGTGGGGGCCAAAGCAAGAAAAAGTGTTCAATGATCTTAAAGAATGCTTTACCAAGGCACCCCTTCTCATGTATCCAGATCAAGAAAAAGAAATGCAAGTAGAAACTGACACAAGCAACATCACTACTGGAGAAGTGTTATCAGTCAAAGGAGAAGACAGTTTGTGGAGACCAACTGCATTTATCTCTCATTCCTTTGACAGCACAAAATGAAACTATCTGATCTATGACAAAGAGCTCTTGGCAGTCATTTGAGCTCTCAAAGAATGGCGCCATTACCTTTTAGAAAGGGCTTCTTTCGAGATCTGGATGGACCACAAAAATCTCGAGTATTGGCATAAACCACAAACCTTATTGCTGAGACAAGCCCGCTGGCATGCACTCCTTCAAGAATTCAACTATACAATGTGCTATAAACCAGGAACAACCAATGGAAGAGCAGACACACTATCAAGAAGACTGGACCATGGTGACACAGTCGCAGACCATAACACTAACATCATCATATTTCCAGAAACCCTAGAAACGAATAATATTTTCTTATCATCATCCTTCTATGAGGAACTAACCATTGGATCACAGAAAATCTCAGGAGATGTAGAAGGATTCATCTTCAATGATGAGGAAAAAATATTTAAAAATGATTCTGGAAAAGTTTTCGTTTCCCCTTCCTTATGAATGAGGCTATTAACACTGTGTCATGATTCTCCCATTGCTGGCCACCTGGGTCAAGCAAGAACCATTCATCTTCTCTCACGATATTTCACATGGGCCTGGCATTACAAAAGATACAAAACTCTACATAGACTCCTGTCAGACATGCGCCCTCACGAAGGGTAAGCAAAAAGCACCTGCAGGCAAACTCATTCCCCTTTCCGTTCCAAAGCACCCATGGGAAGATATATCAGTCGATTTCATCACTGGACTTCCCCTTTCATCTTCATTCAATTCTATTTGCATTATCATAGACAGGTTTTCCAAAGAAGTGGTCTTTGTACCTTGTGTCAAAACCACGTCGTCAAAAGACTTAGCCTGTATCTTCAGAGACAATGTTTGGTGTATTCACAGACTCCCTCTTACTATAGTTTCAGATCGCAGACCTCAGTTTGTTTCAGATTTTACTTCTGAACTTTGCAGACTACTTGGAATTGAGCAATGGCTCTCCATGGCATATCACCCTCAAACCGATGGGCAAACCAAAAGGATCAATCAAGATCTTGAACAATACCTCCATGCCTATGTGGGAAAGAAACAGGAAACCTGGGCAGAATGGATCAAATTAGCCCAATTCCAGCACAATAACGCCCTCACTTCCGCCACTGGTACCATTTCCTTCGCCATTACCCGAAATTACCACCCCCATTTAGGTTTCAAAGGAAATGCCAAGTCGGCAGCAGGAGAATTTGGAAAAGAAGCTGGGAAGGCTCACATGGAGATTAATAAAGCTCTCAAAGCTACCCAAAAAAGGATGAAGCATTCCACAGAACACAAGCAAAGTGAAGCTCCGGATTACGCCATTGGAGATCAGGTATGGCTTTCCATGGAACATCTCAAACTCCCCTATACCGCACGGAAATTAACCCAAAAATGGATCGGACCATATACCATCACTAAGGTCCTCCCTAATGCCATCACACTACGCCTTCCTAAATCCATTCACATCCATCCCATGGTCAACGTTTCCTGCATTAAACCCTATCGAGAAGTTCTAGATGGATAGCCGACCTTATGCCCTGACCCAATTGTAATCACGGAAGAAGGACATGAAGAGTATGAAGTAGAAGCAATTGTGGCATTACGAATGAAAGGACGACAACTCCAGTACCTTGTACATTGGAAAGGCTGGGATGAAACAGATCGTACATGGGAACCCTTAGCAAATTTGGCTAATGCAGAAAAAGCAATTGCCAAATTTCACAAAATGAACCCATCCTCCCCTCAAAAGATCCGCAGAATCTCCACAGCCAACTTCACCACCCATTTCCACGATTATTCTATAGATACCGAAACTCCCTTCCATGCCATTCAATTAGACTTCGAGGGAGATATGTATATAATCCCCATTACACCCTCAACTTCCCCAGCATCTTCCTCTTGCAATTATGTCTCTCATTGTCCTCTTTGTCTGTGCCACCACTGCCTTCATTTCTATCCTGGTCTATATCCTCGCCCATGCTATCATCATTCGTGCCTCTAATCTGGTCACCGAGGCTGCCCACATGCAAACCCCCATCCTCGTCTCCCTATCTCTGGGACCATGGCACGTATTCACATTCTCAATGGTCATGACAATGGAATGGATGGCCATTGGAGTCAAACTGAGTTGGGGTAAGCTAGTCAAACGCCCCCCTCCAGACTGGGAGAACGACCAGTGGGACATGACTAACGACCAGCTGGCAAATGGACCAAACCAAGGCCAATGGGGTAATTGGTAAGCTGAGTTGTCTTAAACGGCAATCCATACCTGGAAATGGATTGGACAAGCTTATCAAGGTCTCGTTGGGACGACTCAATATAAGAGGGGGGTAGTATTATGATTTCTCTCATTTTCTCTCATCCTATTGGCTTGCTCATCATATGACTTTCTTCTTCTTTTCCATTGGACTTAGTATGACTCCACTTTTACCTTACTATATCCGTCCTCACAGCATTGACTACGCATAGCTGCACACACAGCATTGCTCATCCTCAAAAGGTAGTTCATACCCTGGTCTGTGCACAGTACCCTACAGTATTTAAACCCATGTACATTACCATATTCTACAGTCTTATCCATTTGTTCTCCTCTCACCTTAGGCTTGAGTTTGAATTAAGGATACCACTCTATTACTCTTTTATCTACTCGCTTTAGGCTTGACGATTAGCCTTAAAAGCCTTGAACACCAGTCATAGTCATTTTTGTCTTGCCCTCGAGCGTCACGACTTGAGCCTAGGTTGTTACAGGTGGAAATTCCTCAGATTCTTTGGGGAGCTGATGGGTTCTTTTTATAAAATCTGGCTATTGCTTTTTCCATGTTGGCCAAATTAGCCAGTGGTTCCCATGTTCGATCTGTCTTGTCCCATCCTTTCCAGTGTATGAGATACTGGAGTTGTTGACCTTTCATTCATGATGCTACAATCAATTCAACTTCGTATTTCTCATATCCTTCTTCCATGATTACAATTGGGTCAGGGCGTAGAGTTGGTTGTCCATCAAGAACTTCTCGGTAAGGTTTGACACGGGAAACGTTGACTGTTGGATGGATGTGAATGGATTTAGGGAGACGCAAGGTGACAGTGTTAGGTAGAACCTTGGTGATTACGGTATATGGTCTGATCCACTTTTGAGTTAATTTCCATGTGGTATAGGGGAGTTTGAGATGTTCCGTGGAGAGCCATACCTGATCTCCAATAGTGTAATCTGGAGCTTCGCTTCTCTTCTGTTCTGCAGAATGTTTCATCCTTTTTTGGGTAGCTTCAAGAGCTTCTTTAATCTCCATGTGAGCTTTCCCAGCCTCTTTTCCAAATTCTCTGGCTGCCGTCTTGGCATTTCCTTCAAAACCTAAATGGGATGGTAATTTTGGATGATGGTGAAAGGAATGGTGCCTGTAGCGGAAGTGAGGGCGTTGTTGTGCTGAAATTGGACTAATTTGATCCATTCTGCCCAAGTTTCCTGCTTCTTTGCCATGTAAGCACAGAGGTATTGTTCTAGATCGTGATTGATCCTTTCAGTTTGCCCATTGGTTTGAGGGTGGTATGCCATTGAAAGCCATTGCTCAATCCCAAGCAGTTTGCAGAGTTCAGAGGTAAAATCAGAAATGAACTAAGGTCCACGATCTGAAACTATAGTAAGAGGAAGTCCATGAATACACCAAACATTGTCTCTGAAAATCCGAGCCAAGTCTTTGGAAGACATCGTTTTGACACAAGATACAAAGACCACTTCTTTAGAAAACCTGTCCACAATAACACAAATGGAATCAAATGAAGACAAAATGGGAAGTCCGGTAATGAAATTGACTGAGATATCTTCCCATGGATGTTTGGGAATGGGAAGGGAAATGAGTTTTCCTGCTGGTGCCTTTTGCTTACCCTTTGTGAGGGCGCATGTCTGACAGGAGTCTATGTAAAGTTTTGCATCTTTTGTGATACTGGGCCATGTGAAGTATCGTGAGAGAAGATGAATCATTCTTGCCTGACCGAGGTGGCCAGCAATGGGAGAATCATGACATAAGATTAACAACCTCGTTCATAAGGAAGGGGAAATGAAAACTTTTCCAGAATTGTTTTTGAATATTTTTTCCTTGTCATTGAAGGTGAAATCTTCTATGTCCCCTGAAATCTTCTGTGATTCAATGGTTAGTTCTTTGTAAAAGGAGGATGATAAGGAAATGTTGTTTGTTTCAAGAATTTCTGGAAATATGGTGATGTTAGTATTATGATCTGTGACCACATCACCGTGATCTGGTCTTCTTGAGAGCATCAGCTCTTCCATTAGTTGTTCCTGGCTTATAGCACATCATATAGTTAAATTCTTGAAGGAGTGCATGCCAGCAGGCTTGTCTAGGCAATAAGGTTTGTGGTTTTCACCAATATTTGAGAATCTTGTGGTCTGTCCAGATCTTGAAAGAAGCTCTTCCTATAAGGTAATGGCGACATTCTTTGAGAGCTTGAATGACTGCCAAGAGCTCTTTGTCATAGATTGGGTAGTTTTGCTCTGCACTATCAAAGAAATGAGAGATAAACACAGTTGGTCTTCACAAACTGTCTTCTCCTTTTACTGACAATACTCCTCCAGTAGCGATGTCGCTAGCGTCAGTTTCTACTCGCATTTCCTTTTCTTGATCTAGATAGGAGAGGTGCCTTGGTAAAGCATTCTTTGAGATCGTTGAATGCCTTTTCTTGCTTTGATCCCCATACAAAGGGTGCATTTTTCTTTGTAAGATCATTTAATGATCTAGCAATGTCAGTGAAATTGGCAATAAAACATTAATGGTTCTCAAAGCTTACTGCAGGGTCAGTCTTCACACAGTTCCTCACACGGCCTTCGATGCTGAATAAATCTCCGACTGAAATGCTCCAAGTGCCAAGCCCATTGCCATGTGTCGTCTCCCCCCACCCCCCAGATACAAGCCCATAAATGCCCCCCAAAATCCTTTGGGACAAGAACCACTCCTACTGTACAGATCACTTCATCAAGTGGTGCAACAACAATCCCATGAAATGCCTCAAGCTCTTCTCTGACTCAACTCAGGATGCGCAGAAAGAAGGCCACACCAAATCCCAGCTGGCATCATCAAGGAAAACGATCTTCCAAGACCTTGCCTGCTATGTCTTTGAGGACGATCCGAAGCTCACTGCAGAGTGGAAGGAAAACCCACAGATTTGTATAGCTGCAACTCAATGCCACCATTCTGCGTAAGCATCTGACTATCTTCAATTCTAAACTAACAGGTGTGTTTACAGTCTTCGAACCAAGTATACCAAGCAACTCAAGTGTTTAGGCCAGACAGGTGCTGGCCTGATGGTTGAAGACCTCAAACGTACTGACAACACTAAAAATCTATTAGGTATGTCATGTGATTAAACACTTTGTGCTTCGTATATGCCTAACAGCTCTTAGATACCATTGTCAAAGCATTCCCATGGTTCCCGTCGCTTCATGGCTGGTGGAGGATGAACCCTGTGTATAACACAATGTTCAGAATTTGTAACCCAAATCAAGATTATGCAGCGGAGGCTGCAGCACTGTTCAATGTGCAACCCAGACTGGCCATCCACGAGGATCGAATGCCCCCTCTCCCTCCACAGTCAGCCACCATTCTGACCACTACCGTGACTGTCGCAAGCGGATCTGGATCCCATCTCACCACCGGTGCAACTACATCCACCCCCGTCCCTGCCATTGCATTCACCACTGCTGGCCATGTTCCCAGCGTTGTCTCTACCTCTCTGTCCCCCTCTTCGTTTGCCCCTGCCCTCATCTCCACTCCTGTGCCCACCCTTGTCTCTGCCTCTGTCCCCACGTCCACCCCCATTTATCCGCCCATCTTTGCCACCAGCCCAGCCCTTGTCCCTGCCATCCCTGCTCATTCTCCTGCCTCTGTTGTCCCAGATCTTGATGATTTGGAGGAGGGGGAGCTCAAAGACAACACAGTGCATCACCCAGGCCCCATACAAGCCAGACAAGCCAGCTCAATCTTTGATGATCTCACTTTTGGTGATGACAATGATGGCGACATGGATTGGAGCCCCTCGAACGCAACTGGCGCCTCCTCAACCACTGCCACTTCTGAGTCATCATCTGTTCAAGTTCAAGTTCATACCTCTGGTCCCACCATCATTTCTCTCAACGATCCTGTGGGATATATTGTCGAATAGATAAGTAGGGTACCTAGTACATACGCCCCTATTAGACTAGTAGTAGTGCGAAGGACATCTGGACATAGTCCGTGCATGTCCGCAGTCAGTCCGCTCCAGACATACATTGGTCCTGGTCCATCCCTACCGGACACACACTAGACCTTATGTAATAAGACATGCATATACTGCAAGGTCTTTGCATACCCACTGGGGATCGCTTAGACACTTAGGATACAGTATATATACCAGAAAACCCTCCCTGATGTAATAGAACAAGTTTCTTTGTCTACTCCCACATTCTGTGCTCGTCTCAACCACCCAGGTAAGTCTGGTGGCCTTCCCTCACACATACATGCTCTGCTCAACAGGTTATGAGCCCCGAGTAGCAGCAGTGCTTCTCCGACGCATCATCCAAAGCACTGTGCCACCTCCTGCCTGGTCTGCACAAAGGTTGATGTTCATTCCAACCTGTGATGCGACTTAGGACCTTACTCCAGCGATGACCCATCCCGCCATGACCCTTAATACATAGTGATGTACTCTTACCACTGTAATTGCCAATCCGGACACGAGTGAAGTTTTTCCACTCATAGCGAGTTTTTCCGCTATGAAGTCCGAGGGACGCGGCAAGTCAATTCCGTCGACAGCGAGTCCATCCCGCTGGAAGTCCGCAGTCATAGAGAGCTGCAGAGGGGGAATCCATGCCATTTCATTTTTACGGATTCACCAGAAACTTACCCATACCTCCCAGCTTCTCAATCAACATGACCTCTCAACTTACCAACTTTGTCTGAGTCTTTGATGGCTCAAATTACACTGCATGGGCCTCGGATATGGAAGCCTTCTTACAGGCTGATGACCAATGGGGTGCTGTCATCAACTCCGAACTGGAGCTTACTACCTACATGGACGGCACCACCAACCATGACGTGATCTCTACCTGGAAGACCAACAATGTGAAATCAATGGGCTACATCAAGCTCCGCATTTCTCTTCCGATCTGCCAATCCATCACCCTCTGTCTCACCACCGGAGACATGTGGAACACTCTCCGCGATAAATATGCCACTCTGGGCGTAGCCGGAATCTACACAGAGTTTAAGCAACTGCTGGATGCATCTATTCCCGGCGACTCCAACCCAGCCCCAGCCTTCTCTAAAATCATTGGCTTATTCACACATCTCTGTGCTCTTGACCATCCGCTATCAGACAAAGTTGAGGCCATGATTCTCCTGGCGAAATTACCCAAGGAGATGGACTTTATTGTGCATAGCTTTAATCAGTCCACGGGTGTCAAGTCCTCCGACGCCTCTACCACCCCACCTGGTCTTTACGCGCTCACTGTAACAAACATTGAGCAGGCCGCCATCCTCCATTGGCAACAAACGCAATCCCGCAAGCGCGGCGGAAATCAGTCTGGATGAAAGGAGTCCGCGAATAAGATATCCGCTGTAAGATGGAAGGAGTGGGATCCACAGTTTTCCACTCAACAGAACACCGATAAGTCCAATTCGTCGGATGCCAACAAAAGTGCAGGAAAGGACAAGGAGAACTCCACGTCCGAACGCAAGAAGAAGCGCAACAAACGCACCGCTGACTGGAAGAAGAAGAAGGAGGCACACTTAGCCTCTCTCGCTGACACCTCCATCATAGATCTGCGCAAACTGGCACACACTCCCGGTGCGGCTCACTACGGACCGCCCGCCTTCAAACAAACCCTTGCCGCGTTCGACCTCGCCCACTCCATGGATGTTCAGCCTACCACGGAAACATTCCAGACTCTCAAGTCTGTTCTTCTGCATACCCCCACACACCTCCTTCAAGTTGGCATGGAGAACGTCGTCATGAACTCTGATGACACTGCACCGCCGGAACCCAAGCGCCTGTGTCTTTACGATCACATTGCTCTGGCACCTGCCCTGTCCTTTGATGAGGATCAGGAAGACACAGTTTCCCTTGGAGATCCCTTACCCGAGGATGACAGATTCCTTCAGGAGTACCTAAACGAGTACTACCTTGAAGATGAAACCAATACCGAGGCAATGGACCTCGAAGTTAGGCAAGTTCATCTGCCCTCCGCACACAGTCCAAACACTGACACTCTGCGATGTTCTTTTCCACGCCCATGTCTAGCTGCTAAGCACGATGATCTGCTAGTAGTTAATGTACATACATGTGTTCATACGAACAATTACACACTGTGCATGCATTGTAAAAGCCGGAACAACCCCGGAGTTCTGATAAAACGGTACAATGGATACTTGATTCCGGTGCATTGAGCCATTTCACTCATTGCATCAACAACTTTGTGAGCTACAAGAAAGCCAACAATGGCATCACTGTACAAATGGCTACAACTCATGACCGACGGTCTATCGGAATCGGAACAGTCTTACTCCGAACTTGAATCACGGACCCTAACGGACAGGAGCAAATACTCCAGTTAGAAAATGTCCTACATGTCCCTAACCTCACCGGACGTCTCATCTCCGTTGAAGACTTACTCCACTACAACCCATCCTGGTCTCTGACCGGATGTTCTCGAAACCTTACTTTCTGGGATGGAAATACCCCAATTGTTTCTTTCGTGCCCCAGCACTGGAATGATACAATGTTCGTTATCCAGGCATCATGCGTTTCGTCAGCTGACGCTTTCGTCGCTACCATTGACATGAATACGTTGCACAAACGTTTTGGACATCCTTCTCCGGAAGTGTTGTTCAAGGCAAGAAAACATACGCAAAAATTTCTGGACGTAAGTCTGATGCAGTCCAAGACTCCTTGTTGCGGATGTGCTCTTGGTAAAATGCCAAACTGCTCCTTCCCAGAGAACAAACAGCAGGCCTCCGTGCCCTTCGAGCTGATATACTCGGACCTAAAGTCCTTCCCCATGGAATCCTACCAGAAAAACCACTACATGATTGTGTTCTATGATGACTACACATCTCATGCCTGGACAGTTAACATGTGAATGAAAAATGCCACATTACAGGCTACCAAACACTTCCTATCATATGCTGCGAACCAGTACAAAGCCAAAGTAAAAGGCTGGATGTCCGATGCAGGGGGAGAATACAAGTCCGAAGCTTTCGATAAGCTACTCCGGAACGAAGGCATTCATATATACCAGAGCGCTCCACACACTCTGCAACAAAACGGACGTGCTGAAAGACTCATGTGCATACTTATGGACAAGGCAGAGTCTATGCGACATGAGGCATGCCTTCCGCCTTCTTTTTGGGAGTTTGTGACATCCCATGCAACACACGTCTATAACCGGACTCTGAACCGACGACTCGGATGGCGTACTCCATACAAACTCATTCATGGATCACCGCCAGACATTAGTCACCTCCGGATCTTCAGATGTGGCGCCTTTGTGCACCTATCCCCGGATATCCGAAAAGACAAGCTATCCGCTAAATCTGAGATGATGACATACCTCAGAGTTGCACCAGGAAACAATCGCAACTACCTCTTTATGCACAACATGAACTCAGTATTTATGTCCACACATGCCCTCTTCGACAAGACGCTCTTCCCTCATTGTAATAAAATAAACCAGTGGACTCCTATAGTTCCGCATGACCACACGTCCAAGGTATCAATTCTGGACAATGATATAGCTCCAATTCCACATATTCCCTCCAATCCGGAGGATGAACCAGACAAACAACATTCGGGAAACACCCAGAATCAGGCACCCAACCCACCTCCCAGGGCAGCAACCCCTGATGCTCCGAAACACTCTGATGGATATGTCTCTTCATCCTCAGATGACTCCAACAAGGAACTACCACCTCTGTCAACACCTCCGCGATCTAGGAGGCAACCGGTCGCTCTGCCTCCCTTACCCAGGCGTTCCGAGCATATCCAACACCCTCCGACCTGTCCAGACAATGTCTATGGGGACCATCGACACCCCCTAAGCCAACTTAAGGACATAGAAAATTTAAATCGCTGGAAACAAGTCACTAGTTAGTTCCAACGCAAGACGTCGCATTCTGACAAAAGTAATCAACATATTCCCGGAGCAATGCCCGATTCCCCCGGACCTAAATCCTCCATGGACTCTGAAGAGGACGTGGAACGCATAGTCCGGGAAGGGGGAGCATGTTTAATTTGCTTCCTATGTTCCACACTGCACCTCACTGAAAGGCCTTCAAGGGTTCAGGCCTAAGAGGGGGGGATACTATCATATCCTAGGCAACTCCACACCTCTGAACCTCATTTCTGCTCTTATAGACGCAAACTCCAACACTTTCTCATTCTGTAGTTACTTTATTTCTTCTAGACACATTCTATTATTCCCCTTATGTACTAGTCTTGCTCCTTTGTTACCTCTGAAACCTGTGCTCACACAGCTCTGTCTTCCTTACTCATCTCCTTACTCATGCTATGTCCCTTTGTTACTAATGTGATGTCCACTACTCTGTATATAAACTCCTTTGCAATCATGTATTAGTTTAGCTTGAATATCAACTGGAACTGTCAAACACCTCTTCTAATCACTCCTCTCTTTGAGAGGACTTCTCTTGTCCTAACTCTGCATTGTCTGAGTCTATCTCTGCTCTCCAAAATATCAGGACACAAACATCAGCAAGGGCAGAGCACATAAGCTGAGGCCAATGTCCCCTAGGAATCTGACAAACTCTGGAGTTCTGGGGTTGCATAGGAGTTCATTTCCAGCATGGCTCTAGCAGTTGCTCAAGCTCTTCAAGTGGTATGACAACCACAAGTGTTGGGCAGTGGTCAAAAAGTACATGGGAGATATGAAGAAAATGAACCGTGTCATGCACAAAGAACCCAGTAGCAAGAAAACCACAGGTGAGTTGATCATGCCACATACAAATGAAGTTGACTTGGACATGCTTCAGAGCTCCTGAAGTTGCTTCATGATGCCCTCAGCTTGTTGGCCATGCTTGATGATATCCAGCTCATCACCCAAGACCTCCTCATTGCCATGGAGGACTTAGAAAATGTGGATGACAACCAGCACATCAAGCTTGACTGGTCAGAAGGTGTTGAGCTGGATTGGAAGGAAGGTGTTGAGTTGCTTGCAAAGTGCACTAAGGATAACATGTGACAGAAACTTGGACTTGCTGACAAGAAAAGGATTCCATTTTTTCAAGAGTGAACCAATTCTGATGGGCTTGTCAACCCATGGAGCACAAAAGGTCAAGTGTGGCTCAATGTTAGAGCCATGTCAGAGATGAACTCCTATGCAACTCCAGAACTCCAGAGTTGTCAGATTCCTAAGGGACATTGGCCTCAGCTTATGTGCTGTGCCCTTGCTGATGTTTGTGTCCCAATATTTCGGAGCGGAGGTAGACAACATGTACTGGTAGTTAGGACAAGGAAAGTCCTATCAAAGAGAAGTGGTTGAAGGAGGAGTTCAATAGATCAAGTTGATATTCAAGCTAAGGAATTACATAGTAGAGGAGACATGGTTTATATAGTGCAGTCTGGTTGGAGTTCATACCAGAATAAACAGAGATATCAGAGATGCTATACTGCAAGCATATGGAATGGAATGGAGAGCATATGGTGTGGTGGAGGGTGTGTAGGTTAGAATGAAGGGTCGGAGGGATGCTATGTACGAAGAATGGAAACTATACTAAGAGGAGATGAGTAAGGCGGAGCTGAGCAAGATGGAGCTCGGATAACCAGAGCTGTGCAAGCACAGGCTCGGAAGCAAGAAGGAAGTAGAGCTAATACAAAAGGGGAAAGATGTGTACATAAGTGATAACTAAAGAAGTCTGGAGGGTGGAAGTGAAGTCCTAGGCATAAATGCTTTGGAGTTTGTGAGTGAGTGGTCTGGAGTTGGTCCAGAAGGTTGGAGTTAGGATGGGATATGACACTCAAGCCCAGTGAAAATTGACCATGATGCTGACTGATCCCATATGTTGTATTATGTATTTACTGATATTTATCTGGTAAAATCTGAGCATTTCTGATTGAGTCTTGATCCACTTCTCACTGCTTCTGGCTACCTCTGGCTATCTAGTAATGCAATATGCATTTGTATGATTTGCAGCACTGCAAACTATACAAAAACACATTGCATTCCACCTGCCCATTCCATATTTGCCCATCATGGACTTGGACATTGGCAGTGCTGGGACCTTAAACCAGTGCTACAACTGTGTATGTTCCACTCACAACTTCAGTCAACCTCATATAGTTTCCTTGGCGACTTGGTATCACCATTACCAAGAAGCATCAGTGGATGAACAACAATGCATGCAAGCTGTGAAATTCCTCCTGCAGGCATAACAATGTACTACCTGGTACACAAAAAAGAGTGCATGAACCCAGCAAGATACCAGTCTCTGCTTCACCTGACAAATGGGCCCAGCAAGGAGATCCAAAGGCTTGTTTCAACTACTATGTCATTTTCATTGGTTTGCTAACATATTTCTGGATACCTCCCTTGTCTCCTCACTCAAGCTCTCCAGTACTAGTAGACCCTGTTCTTCCTCCTCTGGACTCTCTGATCCTGCCAGAAGACCCTCCTCCTCCTCCTAACTCTCCAATCCTGCTGGAAGATACCCCTCCTCCCCAAACTCTCCAATCCTGCCAGCAGGCCCTCTTCCTCCTCCCCCAGACTCTTCAGTCCCACTGCCAGACCCTCCCACCCAAGGTTCCCATCCTCTCTGCAGTCTTATAGATTACCAATGTCAGCCTTGACCCAAAATTGATATCAAGGCCCTCATTTCCTTGGTGTCATATCCACTCCTAACCCCTAACGTCCCCCTCCGATCCCATCTCTGGCCTACTCCACCATACTCTGGTACACCCCTATCATTCTGCTAAGATCCTGCCCTGGACTTGTCTCCTCTGCTGTAAGAAAGATAGTCAGTGTGAGATGTGAGTATAACTCATCCCAGGGGTTCTGAAGAGGATAGAAGAGAGAGGGTTTGTTCCAAACCTATCTTGAGCATGGGCAAGAGAATCCAGAGCGTGGGAAACATGGAAATGGAAGTCCAGACGTGGACATGGAAACACAGAAACAGATCCAGAAACAGACATGGAAATGGATGCGGAAGATGAAGAAGATGAAGGAAGGAAACGAGGAAAACGACTCAGAGACAAACCTGCACACGGGCAGGTGACCTTCAGACTGCAAGAAGATGTCTATTCCTAGCTAGACATGCTCTTAAGTAGAATGTAGCTATTGGAAATGCTACATGAAAACTTCCAGGGACCCTGTCATCCCTGTCAGACACAAAGGAAAATAAAGAGGGCTGCCTCTATGGTACGGCAGTGACAGCAGCGCAGGCCTAGAGCCTTGGCGCACAATGTCCAAAGTGATATGCACAGCAACAATAAGTCTGGACGACCTGGACGCGGAAACACAGAACAGAAATGGGATGGACTGACATGGATTGGACAGAACAGACCCGGATTGACATGGATTGATGTGGGATGGTGACCTGGAAAGCTGCGAAATAGGGGGTTTCAACTGTAGAGAGTGACAAACTCCTACACTGCATTGGACTTTGCTCACACCACCTCAGACACTGCCTCAGACACCATCCTTGTTAGTACTCATCTTTTGTTACACTCCTTATAGTATAGTTTCCATTCTTTGTACATAGCATCCCTCTGACCCTTCATTCTAACTTACACATCCTTCACCACATCATATGCTCTCCATTCTGTTCCATATGCTCACAGTATAGCATCTTTGATATCTCCATTTATTCTGGTATAAACTCTGACCAGACTATACTATATAAACCATGTATTCTCTATGTAGTTCCTCAGTACAAATATAAACCATGTATCCTCTATGTAGTTCCTCAGTACAAATATCAACTAAGTTTCCTCCACTCTGACTCTCCTCTGTTCTCCTCCTCTGTTCTCCTACTTGTTCTATCATCTCCTTTATCTGGAACCTTTGTCCCTCTGAAATCTGGGACACGAAGTATGACAAGGGCACGACACACAAGTCCTGTGCCAAGTCCCACTAAGTAACCCACCTTTGTTTACCTCTGTCAGACCTCCAGTCCATCTTATACTAAAGAACTCCAAAACCCCTCACATAGCTTTGGACCTCATCTTTGGACCTCAATGGACTTACCTCTGGAGGACCCAGACTTGACACTTGGCAATCTTCAAGCCAATAAAGGAGGTCATGCAATTTATTTGGGCACTTTCCAATGCTTCCACCATGAACCCAATGTCTCTCCTAATGCCTTCATTTGCCTCCACCACCCGCTAGCTATTCTGCTTGAAATCAATAATCCTGTCATTTGACACAGCATTTTTACCTACCTTACTCTCAAAAATGCATCTTAAGCTGCTTATGACACCATTGCTCACTTCCACAAACACAACTTTCCTGCCATAGGAAAATATTCTCAGCTTCTACCAGGTTGAGAAATTTATCAGCACAAAATGGGCATTGAGCCAATCCTCAATGACATGTGTCCAAATACATGTCTTGCTTTTATGGGACCATTCAGCTATCTAGAAGAGTGCCCATTGTGTCAAGCCTTGCAATAGAACCAGGCAAAGCTTCAAGGGACTGGTGGCCACATTAAAGTACCTGCTCAACAATTCATCACTATTCTGGTTGGTCCTCAACTTCAGGCATGAAATCATAATACAGTGAGTGCAAGTTCCATGCACTACCTTTGGGAGAAGACTCAGGAACTACTCTGCAATATCATAGCTACTCATTCTCCCGATATCCTAGTTATCAACAACATTGTTATGGGTTGGGATTTCCTAGATGCTGTATTGGATGGCCACATCAAAGAACATGACATTGTCCTCATGGTCTCACTTGATGGTTCAGCCTCTCACTGACTGGGACTACAAGCACCATTTGCCCGGCCTTTCCATTATCCAGAAGGCATATAGACCCCATCTCAACAACCCCTCTGTCCAGAACAAGGATGACTTACATCAGCAAACCAGCCCATTCAAATAGCTGAGGCTCCAGATTCCCACAAGAAGCACCCAAGCACCCAGGCTGTTACATGATGACACAGACCATCAATGACTGTCACAGCTTGTCATGATTGCCAAAGTGAGTGCTGTCAATCTGCAAGCTATCAGGAACAACTGTGACATGTGATAGGAAGCAATAAATAACATTGTGACCACAAAACTCTGCCCTGCTAGCTCACTTGTAGAAAAATGTTCCTTTTTTTATCCTATTACATAATGTCTGAAGCACTACAATACCGACAATTCGCCTGAGTCAATTGCAGTCGTCCTGGTGGCATTTTCACTTGTCAAGTGGTAGGGAGACCTGCACTGATATGACTCCTCACTGCCCTGCCTTGCTGTACCCCAAACTGTGCCTTGAACAGCAAAACTCCCATCCCTGGAGTGGATGATTGTCTCCACAGGCACTTTTGTTGGGGATGTTGAATTCGAGCCTAGATTAGTTGAATCCATGTGATTGTCTGACCATTTTGATGTCACAGCCACAGACAACCCATGGGGTTTGACACAGAGCTCTTAGATGCTGAGACTGATGTTGATGACTTGTTGTTGGCACCCTTGGGTCATGACCATGCCATACAGGGAGTTGACATACACAAGGTGGTATCCAATCATGGATTGGATAAACTTTTCTGGGGCATGTCCAAGTTATTGGGGGACTGATCAGGGATGACTCATAGGAAGCGTGAGGTGAGACGGACCTGCTCTATCCAGTGTTTCCCATTTGAGGTCTCTGAGTTGCAGTTCTTCTGTTTGTCCTCGATATCCATCTGTGATGCATTGCAAGCAAGGGCAGCATCTGGGATATGATCTGGCCTGTGCATCAAAAGCAACATGCATGAGTGTGAGCTGGTCAACAGTGTGGGTTCGTTTTTCTCTGTCCTTGACTCCTTGTCAGGTCTAGAGCGTGGGCACATTGTAGTCACAGACTCAGACACACAGTGCCATTGTTGTCCTCCTCCTTGATGCATCAAGTGGTGGGGAACAGGGTGACAGAGTGCGACCAAAGAAGTTAGACATAGGATTGTTGATAGAAGGGAAGGAGCAGGGTGGGTAGCACGTGGGCACATTGTGGTTATGGCACTGTTGTTGATGTCTTCTTTGATGTGTTGAGTGGTGGGGAAAGCAGCGGGATGTGGAATTGTTGATAGAGGAGCAGAGGGAGCAGGACGAGTAGCCTGAGCACATGGGCTTCAAGTCGTTGTGGTTACAGCGCCATCATTGTCCTATTCCTTGGTGTGTCAAGTGGTGAGAGACAGGATGACAGAATGCAGGCAAGTAGTGGGACATACAACTTGGATGCTGGCACAAAAACAGGAAAGCTTCTCGCATGTCTCCAAGTCCATGTAGGAGTGTGGTTGTCTTCGGGATGAGTCTCTATTCTCGCCATCACTTCTGGGATACAGACACAATTGTCATCCTGCTTATTAATGTTAAATGTTATGTAATGGCCAACTTGAAAGTGTTAGTGGTGCATGACTGACCCTTGCCTGCCAGTTATGCCAATGGCAGCACACACACAGTCACTACATGTAGTAGTTAGTAGTACTCAATGATCTAGCAAAAATTAGTTGTAATAAAAGTACATAGGACTGTAACAACTCAAGGTACATATGCACATATGGTACAAATCAGTGATTTCTGAGCTCAGAGGGGCACAGTATGTAACAATCAGTCCAATACGACATCAAGGGTGGATGACAATGGATCTGTATATCAGTATTAGTGAGAACCTGGATGAGAGATGGGACATGAGAAACAAAAGAGCAGAACTTACTGCACGAAGTGAGGATGTGATGTGACTCACACATCACACAGTTGAGAGCAACTGAGTGACCACTATACCTATTGTCTAGGCACACTCGACCAATGACTTCATCTGCAGCATGTAAATCATCACACATACTTTCCAGGAAGATTTGATTGAGTTGCAAGGCAAGAATATTTCAGTGGATGATCTCTTGTGCAAGGTCTCGTTGGATGCAACAAATTTGGCAATTGCTTCGAGCAGCTTCGAGTAGGAGGTAAGCCTCTGTATTGTTGCATGGAGTTGGAACAATGGGCTGTAAAGATAAGATCAGCAGAATGTATGTGCCAGCTCAGAATTTTACTTACTGTCCAGCCCCAATAACTGTTAACCGCCATGGCAGGCAGTTCACCTTCTTCATCTTTTTGTGTATCAAATTGCCAGCTGTCCGATTCTAGTTGGCAATTGGCAATGGTGCAAGAGTGGGGTTGGTAAATCAGAGATATTGTATTCTTATGCATAGCAGGCATGAGTGGAGCCAGGTGAAAGGCCTCATCAGACTCAGACATCAGGGTATCGTGGAGTTGCTGACATAACCAGATTGAACCAATGTGCACTTGCCCATATGTTACAACAAGATATGTCTTTCTATACAATTATGATTGATGGCCAGCTATGTAGCAGGATTGGTAAGGGTAGACCAAGTGAATGCAGGATGGTAACAATTGAACAGCAGCAGGTGTCTTCACCATCCGAATGATATTCCAATGATTGTGAACTATATTGTCTGGGAGGCAAGTTGGATACTTATCACTGATTGCAATAGTTTGCCTTTGTGAGGCTTTAAGTTCATTGGCATTGTGATGGCAGGACACTGCATGAGTCACAGCATGTGAATTCCAGCTACCAATACCATGCTTGAGAGTGTTTTCTGCACTGAGCCAGGATGATACTGCTCTATCTACTATGCTGAGATACCCTTCAATGATACTAATGACACTTCTGTAACCAAAAGGCTGTATTGGTGAATAGTACATGCTGCAAATTGACACATTGATGTGAGGAGAAAATCAGATGATACTGTAAGCTAGAGGTTGCTAGACTGAGGCACTGGCAGTTAGTGTGCACCCATGTCATCAGGATGTCATGTGAGCCTGCCTCTTTCAGTGTGTGCATGTGTGACTATGTGTGTGTGTGCGTGACTGTCACGTGTTGCGTCCCATTGCCATCATCTGAAGTCTTAGTGAGGCAGCTTGACGCTTGTTCAAATTATAACCTAGTCATACATGTCAGCCCATTCCAGATCACTACCTAGCTCATCGTACACGTCCATAGAATTGTCCTCCAAGACACAATCACTGTCAACATCTTTTTGCCCTGGATTCTCTGAGTCACTCCCAGAGCCTTCCTCAAGCTCCCAATCAAGTGCCTTCTGATCCACAAGTGTTAAATCAGTGACTCCATCAACAACCATGTTGTCTGTATGTCTCGAATCATTCCACACCCAAGTCTGTGTGGTGCTGCCTAACTCATTACTATTGGACTTCAAGTGTATGTTCAAGTTCATGCCCTTGTGATTTTCATCTGATTGAACAGCAGGCCGACTCCAATGACCACCAGTATCGCCATGCTCCATAGAATGTGAATAAGCATGACCAATCCCAAGTCCCCAATGATATCTAAGTACCATGTCTCGGTTGACAAACCTGTCTTGTGCATAAGCTCAATTGATGACTTGTAATTAGTAGTTCACCTGTTGATATAATATTGTTTCCAATCATTGCCATCTTGTGCACAACCAGACATAGCCACACTGTTGGGATGAAGCCTGCCCATTGTGAATGCTGGAATGATATGACAACTTTGGATAACATCAGCAGGGTCTACAAAGCCAAAGGCATCATTGTCCATCATGAGAATGAAATGTATGGTATCAAGCATGAGGTTGTGCTAAGAGTCTGACGGCTGTTGAATGAGTTCAAACCACTGCACCTGTAATGACCTAGACTTAAGTCATGACACTCAAGGGCAAGACAACAACTATAACCAGTGTTCGAGGCTTTTTAAGGCTAATTGTCAAGCCTAAAGTGAGTAGATGAGAATAGAGATAGAGCGGTATCCTTAATTCACACTCAAGCTTAGAGCAAGAGGTAAACAAATGGATAAGACTGGTGTTACTCATAGTGTACAAGGGTTTAAATACTGGAGAGAAAGGTGCACAGACCAAGCTATGAACTGCCTAGTAAAGATGAGCGATGCTGTGTGTGCAGCTATGCGCAGTCAATGCTGTGAGGACAGATATGGTAATGAGAAAGTGGAGTCATATTTAGTCCAATGGAAAAAGAGAAGAGAATCATACAATAAGAGAACCAATGGGATGAGAAGAAAGTAAAAGAAATTGTAACAGCACCCACAGGAAATTTAGCCAGTGAGGCTGATAGTTAAGGAGACTGTGTCCAGTATAGACGACATTGGCATGGAAGATCCCAATGACGTGAGCGTAACAAAAGGGATGAGATGTGGACGGGGACAACATCATAATGTCACAATGTTTGGTATTCGGATTGACCACATCTTGTGTGCACTGAACATCATAAGTAGTGTAGTTGATTCACATCAAGTTGTGACAGTAGATGCACTCATGTCTAAGCACTGCTTGGTTTAGTGTCATCAGGTCTGGCATATCTTGAGCTGTGGCCCAGGTCTCTGTTGAGTCGACTCCATGAATAGCCCTGATTCTAGGTAACAGGTGTGTTTTTAGCTTCAGGATAAAATCCTGTTGATGTCTTGTGAGATACTTGTGTGACTGTCACATGGGAACTTACATTTACAGCTGGATCACCAGTGTTGTGCCACACAAAAAGTAAAAGGTCATTCAGACAGTTTTGCATTCTGCCAATATGATGATGCACATCTGGCATGTTGGATACATGCTCCAAGTCTTCAGGAGTTTCCCTGGTGGACCCAGGCCCCAGATTGGAGAGGCATGTGGCCCAACAGGAGATGCAGTGTATACGGCTCTGCCGACAGTCAATATGCACTAACTGTACAATATAGTGCTTGCAACTAGTTTGGGTGTACCTTCCCTTCCCAACATGATGTTTGAGCTCACCCTATATCAAAAAATAGTGAATGTAGAGAATGTAAACATTATGACACCTTACCAATTGTGTTGAGTATGAATCTGTTGTTTTGAAGAGATGAATCTGAGTTGCATAGTCTCCCAGAGTGTGTCACTTGTACATCTGTAGGTTGAGAGTCTTAGGATGCTGCGTATTAGCAGAAAAATGGTCTGCAGTGTTTCCCGTCCTGGGTGGTCCACTGTTTTTCAACAACTGCTCCCTCATTTCACATTGTCAGTGTGCCTTGACCTCGCGTCGCAGTTCCTTCATGGAAAATTGTGGGCAAGTTTCAGCTACAAAGCTGTGTAGCTGGCTTGCCAATTTCTCTGTTGCCTCGTTTAATACATTTAAGGTGTCGTCAGTGTGGGAGTGTAGCTTTGCAAATGCGTGCCAATGACACAACAAAAACAGCAGTTGCAATATCTTGTCATTATGTGGCTCAAGAACCAGGCCATTGAACACTAGAATAATGCACTATCAAAGGCTGCATTCAATGGGCCATCTCACTTGCAATAAATCTGATGTAAATCTGACCTGTAAGATATCTTCAAAACCATGAGCAGCCATCTTCTTCATTTCCAAGGTATTTCTTGAGAATCGCCTGATAGTATCCTGTCCAAAGGTGGGCACTTTGTGAAGTCTTCACATTGTGTTAGCAAATGATTCTAATGAGGAATTACAGCCTCACTGCCTGTCAAGCTTGTGGATCATGCTTCTTTTCAAGCTGTCCAGGATGTGAAGGAGATGTATAAATATTGCTTTCCAAACACCCAACTCAAACTCGTGTAAGAGATCAACCATGAGCATACAGAAAATATCAAACCCAGTGTTTCTGAGTTTTTCAGAAAAACACATTCTGAAATTACTGATGAGGCATTTACAGCAGAACAAACCAATCAACCTACACATGTGGGGACAAGCAACTTTGACTTGAGGAGTGCTTTGACCTGTGCCATGTCCACTGCATAATTCCTCTCATATATAAGCTTATATGCCTCTGCCACTTTTTCTTGAAGTTCTGTTGTGTCAGCATGTGCAAGGATCCTTTGATCAAGGATGTCTTGCCTGGTAGCAAGGTGCTGAAACCTGATCCTTGAGGATCAGACAGTGTGGGCACAGGCAAGTTCCAAGGTTACATAGGCAAGCTATTAGTATTCTGACGGACTGCATTAGTTCTCCAAGATAAAGTTAGTGAAAATTCATGATCACAACTCACTTCTCTGGGTAATCTGTGGAGTAGGTGAAAATTCAAGGATAGAACTGTCGTATGATTCCATCGCAGCACAGGATTACGATGCTGTGTTCATAGGTGTCAATAAATTCGTTGTCGAGCAATACTTTCCATTGCTTATGAAAAAGTTCATGGCAACAGTGTGCAAAGAAAGCATCACTAGGACACTTGTCTCCTGCATTCCTTGTCACGAAATCCTTGAAATTATCTGGTAACTGGGATGCAATGTCAGTTGGGTGCCTTGAATCACCAACATGATGAACAAACAGTTTGAAAATAAGCCATGTGCATGCAAAGATTATTGGTGGGCTGACAGCAGTGGTACTTGGACTTGTTGCCAAAGTAAAGATAGAGTGGCCAAAGTTTTGCATTTCCGAAGGTTGATAGTTGTGTGGAATCAGACCAGAACATCAGTCTGGCAACAACTCTGGGCGTGCTACATCTAGGCTCAGGTGGAGAATCTTGCAACTGTTGGTAAGCTTGGATAAACGTGTCCAAAGTAAATAGCTCTCCATAGACCTGGACTCCCTTTTTCACGTGTGGGGGCTGCCATCACAACTCATAGGGTTCGTAATGAAACAGTTGATCGTGCACCAGATCAGCAAGCTTCTCATGGATGATTGATACCAGAGATCGGTGATGAAAGTTGCTAACCTGAAAGGTTTTTGGACCAGGAAGTTGACAGTAGCTATGGAATGGAACATAAATAGAGATCAATGTGGATCACCAGTTATCATCTTTGTCAACCCACTCCGAGTCAGCATCTTGACCTTTCGTGCTATCACCACCCAGTATAGAATCAATCACCGACCAGTTGGTGTCCCGAATGTTTTCTGGGTGAAAATCAGTGCTTCCTACAATGTCCAGAAGCTTCTTAAAGTTTCCCTTCGACTTTTGTATCCCCTGATTCCAATACCACTCTCTGAGGCGAAAAGAATTTTGATTTGGATATGGATGGTAAGGATTTTTTGGGTTGTGGCGATTTTGGCTGGCTGCAGGCACTGCTGGTGAACTTGGATGCTCTACAGAGTATGGATCATCAGGATCGTGGATGATGGGGTGAGTGGCATGATAAATGTGATATAGACCAAACTTGTTCAGTTGAGTTTTGATCATGCAATGCAGGGCTGACTGAACCAATTGAAGGACAGAAGGAGGAGACAACCCAGAAGAATGTGCCTTGGGCTCTGTGTGTGCTTGTGCTGGAGGAAAGGGAATGGGAGGCTCCAGAAGTGAATCCCTAAAGCATAGGGGCAGATGATGGTTCAACCTGTGGGTCCTGCACTGTGCCACAGACTGCGCATCATTTTCGAATTCAAGCGCAAGCTGCACTGCAAGGTGCTGATTATCCTTCAAATTAAAACAAAGTAGTAAGTAAGGCATGGCTGAGCTTAAGATATGGCACCATACCAAACTGCCAGTGCTCTTTGAGTCTAGGGCTTTGTGAAGGGGATCACCTTCTTTGGAGGGGCTCATTTCACCACCCTCACTGCTAGCAGGCCAAGGCTGGTCCCCTCTACAACCCATTCATGTTCTTTTTCATTGGTTTACTTCTTTGGCCCTGTCAAGAGCACTTGACAAATGTTTCTTACCTCTCTTACATCCCTTTTCATGCCGACTGAAAGCACCAATATCAATGAAGACACAATTACAGATACATGTCTGTGAGAAGGTGGTCGACTCGGACATGAACTTGAAGAAGCTATGGATAACTCAGACTTGGAAGACAAGTTCTTGCTTTCAAGTTACTTTCAGAGGTCTGAATGTACATTGTGGTTCCAAGTCAAACCCATGATGTTTTCACACACTCGGTTAATTATGCCCAACTCAGAGTGCCACATCTGGCCCAGTCAGAGTCCTGGCCATGGTATGTGCAAGCCATGCATTAGCAAGCGCATGACATGACAGAGTGATAGAACGATTGGTCAAAGTGGCTGTGCACAAGATATCTGTTGCTAGTGAGCCTCAGGTTCAATATAGCTGATGAAATTTCAATGTGAGGCCAAGGGAGTGCGGAACAACCAGAAAGAAAAAGGACCAAGTGAGTAGCTGTAGTGAACCACCATGACTTGGCTTCATTGGGCTTGATCACATACCAAGCATTGTCCTTATGACTTTGCACTGTGACTAGTACAGGCTTGGTATTACTATGGTGCAGCTTGCTCCTGCGCACAGCATGTAGGTTGTTCCTTGACAACAGTTGCCACCGATTGTAGTAGCCCAGGTCATACTTGAATAAATGACAAGATAATAAATGTTCTTCCTTGATTCCAGCGTACTTCATGAAGTAGGGTCCTCAGGCTCACTGGGATGAGTCTGATTACAATAGTAGGATTGAGTGCTTGATGTACTAGTAAATGGGACAACATACTAGGGCTTGGCCGTTGGCTTCAGAGTGGGTCCTCTGGGTCAAGGTGATGCTGGCCGCAGCTTTGAGGAATCTTTCCACCACAGTATAAGGGTTCCCAATAGCAAAGTGTGTATCATGGAAGTGAATCATCTCTTCAAGACCCTGCTCCTCAATCATGAACAAGGAGTGTGTTTCAAGCTCTTTCTGTGCTGAAGCTAGAAGGAGCAAAGCTGTCTTCTTCCAATCCAAGGCCTTCCTCATCAGGAGGGATCACTCTTCAGGGGAAGGATGTGCATTGCTGGGTAGGACCTAGTGAGAGAAAGGAATGATATTCAGTTTTCAGTGGATGTGAACTGTGAGTGGCTCACCAATCTGGCCCTAAGACTGCTCTTTCTGCTTCTGAAATGAGGTCACTATTACATTTAGGGTACAATAATGGAACTTGAATGGAAAGAAAAGGAAAAGAACCAGTGTCCAGGGCTAGGGATGGTTCAACCTGGGGGGTGGGCTTAAGGGCGCATGTCATAGCATCTTTGATGGTCACAAGCAAGAGAGGAGAACAAAGATTTGTTTGACAGTGTTGGAATTTGAAGTCGTTGGACCTCAAAGAGCAATATCACAGTGGACAATTGTGGTAACATATGTACAAATATTTTGACCCCCACTCTGCAGCACCTGAGATTATACACCAAACCTGATGTGAACAAGTAGATCGGCCAGCCCATTGTAAGCATTCTGATGTTGTGTGAGGTTAAGTCCAGGGGCAGTGGTCATGTAGATTTCATGCAGAAATTCATATATCGCCAACTGTTCCTCTTTGATCTGCTCACATCTAGATAGGCAGGTGGCATACTGATCCCATTCTTCTGCCTGCATAAAGTCAATGTGTATGGAAACACTTATCTAAGTAAAGTGGATGATTCAAAATGTGCATTGCCAAGACATGTGTAAGCAAAGGCACTCATGAAAGCTAAAATATAAGACACAACAGACAATGCAGCCACTCCTTGGGCTTGTAGTGGTTGCCACGCCCAGATTCCATCATCCATTTCATACATTTCTTGCAGGCTAAGGTATCCTGGGTATGCTTGCTTCCTGAGGCCATCAGCAAACCCCTTATGTAATGTGCAGCACTGTACAGCTCTGTACAATCACATTACAGTGCCACAATGTTACAGATAGGTCCCCCTTTGTACAGTACTGTACAATGAGTTACAATGAGCTAAAATATGGTTATTTTCATATTGTGTTCAAATTTGATGTCTGTAGTGCATCTGTGATATGTTTGTAGTGGACTGTAGGTCTGTAGCCCCTGTGTGAAACAAAGGGGTTTGCTAATGAGTGAGCAAGAGAGCAGATCATGTAGTTTGTTACTCTCAAACCATCAGATCTATGATCCAAATTCAAGTGAGCAAAGTTATTATAAAGAATTGTGGGTTGTACTTTGTTGCCGGAAAAGCTATGCCATAAATAGAGGTAGCCATAGGCTACATCCCAGGTGAGAAACCAGTCCACAAATTCTCTCTAAGGACCACTGAATCTTGATCCAAATGGGCCTGGGACATGTGGCATCAACACAAAGTAGCCCAGCCTTGATGTGAGGAGATATATTATTCTATTGAGAGAATGGTCGTGGAACACTCCTTCTGCTTTTCCAACCTAAACATTAGATGAATCGATACAATGATAAACAAGGAATGAAAACGAAATACTGTGGCCCTAAATTTGGTTCGGAAAGTGAGTTGAGACTAAGAGGCAAGTATGAGATTACCATTGATATTGATTCTTTCTAGCAAAAAAAGTACTAACGTTAGCGACTGATGGAATAAGATTTCATGAAAGGCTTACAATGTTCTTCAGCAACCCAAAGCAGGTTCAATTCTTCACAGCATTGCTTCACTTGGTTGATTGACTGGACAATGAGGGTCATGCAGTGGATGCAGGGGACTTGAAGCACCATTGCACTGTATATCTGAGTATAGGTGTGGTACAGGATTTGCTTCAAGTTCCAGTTCATTGGAAGCTGCAGAAGTTCAAGGGCTAAAGGTTGGCTTTAGTAAGACCATGACATTGTACCATTAAAAGGAATCCAACGTACTGCAAGCAACAGTGCTGTAGAGGTTGTGGTCTATTAGGTCGATTACCTGCATGAGCAAAAAGTTTGGAATGTTAATTGGGTGGTCTACATTGGGCTCTGATGCAGGTGGTGACAGAGGGTGACTCGGGGGGATTGGAATCAAAACATCTGTGAGATTGAATGAGATTGGACGTGAACAGTGAATTCATGACATACCATGTGTATTCATCACACTGGGCCCCAAGGAGGGGGTGTGGAAAGTGTGATGGTGTAGAAATGAGTCAAACAGTTCCTTGAAAATGGTTTCCTCAGCCTCTGCATTGTCAGTCATGACAGCAGTAAATTATTGCTGAAAGAGAGAGGTGAGAAATATCTGATTGTTATAACCTAAAATTATGCAATGCTGCCTCAGTTGCACACTTACGCACCAGGTAACCGCAGTGCTGCATCCAAGTCTGGACATGGAACTCTGGTTCAAAGTGAACCAGATCCTTAACCCAAACACCCCACCTCTGTTCTCTGCTGATATTTCCTTTGCTTCTTCATACAACTTACCCATGCCACGGTTGATCCTGTCCCCACTCAGGCCCAGGCAACATGGCTTTGAACCCCTGTCCATGACCCCAACCAAGACTACATCTTTCTCCAATCCCCTGTTGAGTCTCCTCCCCCAATGCATCGCTTATACCCCCATCACATACATAAGAAACATGTACCAATAGATAATGATGATGTGCTGCTTCCATAGTTGCCACATCCACATTTCTCTCTCCTGGGCCCCAGACCTCCCAACCTCTCCAAACCCCTGTAAAAGAGGAGTTTCATTCCAACACCCGATCTGTGCTAAGGTCCAAACTGCTAAATGCCCAAGTAGACGTTGCATCCGCCTCCTCAGTCCCTTGCCCCACGCCAGCATGAAACACAAATCATCTGCACGGTTGGGTGGCTTCTTTGCCTTCCATTTGCCTATTCGTTGCTTTGGTATGCACACCTCACACATAAAGCCCAAGGAACTCAAGTTGGACCCACACTTGCACCAGCAAGATGTGCACATTCAAGACCTCAATGAATTCGTGAACATTGAGGAGTAGTAATGAAGAAGAGGTCAAGGAGAGCAAGCTTACAGGTGACAACAGTCAATTCCCTCCTCCAGACATCAAGATGATGCTTGCTGAACCTCACAATTAACTGGTATGTCTCAAACGACATATGCTAGATACCTAAATAACACCACACTTTAGACTCTCTACACACTCGGGCAGAATATTCTTGGCCCATCATATCGTTTCTGTCTCTCTCTTCTGTATCCTCAGCCAAGACCAGCAACACTAGGTATAGTCCTCTTCATCTTTTGTCATGGAAACATGATCAATGTAACCAAGACACTCACAGGTCTAGATACACCCCTGTCATTGTTCCTCACACCTGTTGAGAACAAGAGCTCGATCATTGTTAGCATCATCACCTGTGATGGACAACTTTGTTGTTCCTGACCTGTGCTCTTTATATCCCAGCATGTGGTACAGCTAGGTCACCACTACAAGCATGTTGGACATGAGCGTGTGCGCTGCCACCTACATCATCCATCTGGTCCATCCATTTCTAGTCCCTTACCACCCTGGCGAGGGTTGCCAATTCCGCAAGTCTAACTTTGCCCCATTTGTCCTGAGCACCCTCAGAATGCTACTTGAAATATACATGTTGGATGCCCACGAGATTGAAAGTGGGACATTCAGCAATGCCAACATCAGTGGTGACCTCCACACTTTTCATATCATATGCCATATCATTGAGGCCATCATCACAATCTTGGGCCCTGATTTCAAGAATTGACACAAACGAGAATGCTTGTTCTTGATCTTGTCCAGGAGTTCTCACTCAAAGGAGATAAAACTATTCTAATTGAGGTAATTGAATGCACCCAACATCTGCTGATGTTTACCCCAGAAAACATCAATATCCTGGAAATAGTGGACACTTCAGAACATATCTTGGCACCAGCCACTGGCAGCAACTCATCCAAAAAGATGCACCCATGGTATCGAGAATCAGTGGTTATGGGCTCATCAGCAAACCCCTGATATTATGTACAGTAGTGCACAGCATTGTGTCACACTATGACAACACTGTGGCAGCATTGTGGTGATGCTGTAAGCCACTGTCATCACTGTGACAGCCTGTGGGGAAAAGAGTGGTTTGCTGATGCTGGTAGGATCTCTTTATCATGTTGGATGGCGATCCCAACATTGAAGGTGTCCAGAACATCACCACAAGCTGGCTTGCTCGGACTGCCATTTATAATATGATTGAGCATACATACAATATTATATGGAGATTCTTAGAAATCCTTGTCACACCTTCCAAAGTCACCAAGTATGGGAGAGTCATGGTATTCCACTAGGTCTGAGAATTCAAGGAAGTGAAGTATATGTATATGAATGAGTTTCTAGTAATCCAAACTCCCATGATTTTGCTCAAGATTTCGCCCCACACTTCCATAATGTCCAACCTACTGCCAGCCTCAACCCTGGACACCTCTCCTCATTTCCCTCTAATTTATTTATCTTGTCCCATCAAATGTAATGGCGACCTCATTTCAGAAGCAGAAAGAGCAGTCTTGGATGAGGCTAAGGCCAGATTAGTGAGCCATTCGCAGTTCACATCCACTGAAAACTGAATATCATCCCTTTCTCTCACTAGGTCCTACCCAGCAATGCATGCCCTTCCCCTGAAGAGTGATCCTTCCTGATGAGGAAGGCCTTGGATCGGAAGAAGATGGCTTTGCTCCTTCTAGCTTCAGCACAGAAAAAGCTTGAAACACACTCCTCATTCATGATCGAGAAGCGGGGTCTTGAAAAGATGATTCACTTCCATGATGCATACTTCACTATTGGGGACCCTCATACTGCAGTTGGAAGATTCCTCAAAGATGTGGCAGGCATTATCATGACCTTTAGGACCTGCTCTCAGGCTGCAGCCAGAGGCAAAGCTCCAGTGTGTTGCCCCATTTATTCACCCATATGACTATGTCCACTTCAACTCCATGTTGCGTGCCTCAGATGTGAGTTGATTCTGTGGGACTCTGGGTGTCATATCTGGGTGTGTTCCATTACTCTTAGCTTGGTCTTCAAGCTCAATGATTGGACCAACATTGTTCAACTCATGTACATAGTGTGGAGCTTGGATCTCAAGGTGGTTTTATATTACAGTCACCTCTGAGTCACACTTGCCATATTCAAGATGATATCCAACTTGAAATGCACTTTGAGCAAACTTGATATTGTCTGACTAAGGTTTGGCAAACTCCACTTCGCAGTTTCTGCAGTCATAGCTCAGATCCATCCTGCCTCATAGGTGTTAAACTCTGTAGTGGATGAGCAGAATTCAAACAAGTCATACATCCTCACTTTTCTTGTGACCTCTGGTGGTGTTATAAAGGTGTAATGGAGGATCGAGTGACCACCAACAAGCTTTTCCTTCCACTGTTTCAATGCTTGCTGTTTTACTCAATCATTGCATCCTGCATTATGTCAGCCAATGATTCTGCCAATGGCAGTAGTGCCTCATTTCCCACTGGCAACAAGCATGTTTATCCAACTTGGAACACCTTGGAATTGGGGCCCAGGAAGAGATTCTTAGTGTTTCCATATACTTTTGAACAAGGCTGATGGGCCTCGCTAGTACCACATAGGATCCCTTGGTGCACCATGGCTGTCATTTTGGCAGAGTGGCACACATATTCTGCAATGTTCAGACCCTCATCACCAATGGGATTGTGATCATGGGAGAACGTTTGGACAAAGACCCAGAGTCCATGACCTCATAGTAAGTCTCATACTTTCCCAGGTTTTTGGTATTTTCACCCATTCATCTATGTTCTAGCGAATGACATGAATATGCAGTATTTTGAAAGCTGTTGAGGATGGTGTCTGGATTGGAGGTGACATCAGCAAAGTCCAATATACAGTGCATTAGAGACCATAGAGCTCACAGCTTGGTCTCTTTTGTACAAGTCAGTACAAATTTAGCATCTGCTGGCTACCTCTGTACAGTACTCCACAGAACACAAAGGAATGCAGCACTGTCACAGTGACCAATGTATGTAGAATTATCAATATCAATATGGATCTGTGGCCAAGTGGCCCAGTCCCAGCTGTCTTATTTGTAACATCCATATTTGGTTAAGAAAATGCATCATCACAATTTCATCAGTAACATTGACATAAGGTACACTATCAGTCAAGTTTCAAGCGCAAATGACCAAGCCTCCCCGCCACACTCTCCTGCCCTTCAATCTTGACATTCTCGAGCCTACAGAAAAAATAGTGAACCAAAGGTTGACAAGTGGTCTATCCTTACCAGCCAGCTTGTGCCCAATCACCAAGCTGCTGTTCCAAATGGTGACCATGATATGGGTCTTTGAGAAGCACATGTAGCAGGTTGAGCATGTCATGGTAAATTGACTCATAAGCTTGGGCAGAAATTTTGGGAAATTGCCATTGCCATCCTTCAAGAAACCATCCAAGATACAGTTAAACTGTTGGGGTGAATCTTGTCAGCTGCCATGCAAAACAAACAATGTGGTAGTACCGCTGCTCCGACCATAGCCAAGCATTGGAGTGGAAGTTGTTGACAGAATACATTGGGTTGCTTGTGAGCAACATGATATGAGCCGGTATAAAAGAATGCTATTACTACCTCTTGAAGTGTGTGGTGTGCAAAGTTCTTCATCTTGTGCTGGACAAACTGTGTTAGTACAACAGAACACACAAATGAAGAGGTCACCAGCATTTTCATCCAACCATCCATGTAGGAACACAGAGTCGTGGATCAACGCTGTTGCTGCATTCTCAACCCATGAACAATGTTCCTACGCGGGTATGTCAGCGGGCAGATTCAACCTGTACACATGCAGTGCAATTTCCCGAGTGATTTTCTTCAAGTCCAAGTGCCAGGTTGATAAATCTTTGAAGAGCTTCAAAAATACTATAAATTGAATAAGAGAGTGAATATGTGAAAGACTCGCCAAAATTGTCATATCGAGCTTGTGCATGGGATAGATGCCTACAAAAACATCATACAGATCAACATGGAATAATTCACAACTCACCTTCAGGCAGCTGACCTTCCGTTCAGTTCCAATTGTTGATGGCCATAGCGAGGATATTGGAGATCACACCTGGTACATCTTGTACACGATTTGGAAATGCGTTCTCCATGGCATGAACAGTGCGACAGTCCATCTTTGCGATTTCCTGTAGCTGCTTCCAGGGCCCAGTATACCAGGACAACTGTGTGGGCTTTGGTCCATCAGGATTTGCAACAGGATCCAGGTTGGCAATGGCGTTGCCTGTAGTGTGGTGATTGAATGTCACAGGTTTGGGCAATTGGGGACAACCATTTTTTCTGTGATGGTGCTGCAAAATGTCGACAGGGGTGTTATTTGTATAGACCTGCAGGGGAACTGTATTTGAATAATCAAATATAAACTACTGTACTCACATGAGGTCCACCATTCCCTTCCATAAGTGCCAGTACAGCCTTGAAGCTGGGTGAAGACAGTGAAATGGCAGGTCATTTATGCATGTAGGTGATGACGATGAGGACTGGAACTGGAACCCAGCACTGTGCTCAACAAGGACACAGGCAACAACACAGCAAGAACAACGTCCTATGCAACTACACACCACCCGTCCACCCACCCTCTCATATGCTCCCACCATGCCCATTTGATCCCAAATGCATCGTTTCTTGTGCATGTGGTCGACATTGCATTGCCCATTCATCTGATGAACTTGAAGCCCACAGTAACCCCTCAATGCCTGTGCTCCTGCCATTGCACACATCTTGTACATTGCCCATTCCCACCTGTTCTTCCCCTTGTTCCAAACCCCTTCCATGTGGCTGTTTCTGCAAAGCCACCCATCATTGGGGCCTTTGCCCACGCTGCACCAAACAAGTCAAACGCACCTGTTGCTGTGGTGCCATGAAACACCAGTCTCTGTGCAGCAACGCAATCCTCACCGTCCACCAATGCCGACACCCTGCAAGCCAGGACATTCTGTACAATGAGCCCTACCAAGCCCTTTGTTCCTGTGGGCACCACTAATGTGGGCACATCTGCTACTCCCTTGCCTCAATCGCATTCCTCCAGCATGCAGCCACCACCAAGTCCTCCAAGTGCCGTGGCATTGCCACTCACATGACAGACCTCCTTCCAAAGTGACCTTCACACATGTGATCTCCTCTGCGGACGCATTCTCAGCTGCAGCAGCTACTGGTGCATGTGTATGGACCACTGCAGGGCATGTGGTGTGTGCCTGTATGGGGTATTTGACAAGCTGGTGTGCATTTGGGCGGACAATGCTCAAGCCACCAGTGTCGTGTAAGACAGGGTTGTGGTGCGTGTGTCCATGTGCACGGCCTGCTTCAGTGTGTGGGCATCCACATGTGCCACATGTGTACCATGAAGGGGTGGCTGTTGCAGGGGTGGATTCAGTGGACGAGGGGTTAGGAGGGTGCTGAGGAGGGTTGGCCATGCCCATCCTGCCTGTTTTTGATGGAAAAAGTGTGCACATGTGGTAAGAAGTGGGTGGGCAACGTGAGGCATTCGCAGGAGAGAGTGAGTTGTGGGAGTGTGTCTGGCAAGTATGTTGCATTGGCAGTCATGGTTCTTGAATGAAGCACTGGTTATGCATGTCGATGCTAGGCTCCTGGGATGTGGATTCCATCATTGCGAATGGCTGTGCCATGCCGGTGAGTGTAGCATGTGTACTACCATCTGTGGTAAACCATGCAAGTCCTGGTATGTCACTTATTCACCTTGCATGTTTAGCCTCCCGGCACACCATCCATTACACATGCCTGCCATGCCCCCACCACCTGCCCTGAAACTGAGCCCTGTCTCCTCCCTGTGACCATCATCTGTCCCTGTGGATATAAGGGTGAAGATGGTGGCCTAGCACAGGGATGACAACAATGAATGATCATGGCTATATTGCCAATGACATGGTGCAGCCAATGACACTGGGATGAGAACGAGGATTGCAACACAGCACGAGGATTTGACGAAGGGGATGAAAGGATGAAGAAGACGAGATGAGGACGAGGACACCAACAAACATGATGGTATTTTAATTTACATTTCATAAAAGTGTAAGAGATAGTACAGTAAGTAGAAAATAAGTGTTAAAAGATCTACTTTCCATGGTTTTGAATTTTAGCAAAGATCCTGCCACAAAGTACTAATGTGCATGCCCACTCAGTATGGTTATATGACATATTAGTCACCAGTCACTGTCATCACTGGTCGGTAGCTTCAACACTGTCAAATACTGTGGAAACATTTGGGTTTATCCTGAAATGGCATTGTGGCTCTGCCACTCTTGTGCATGCTGTGAACCACTGCACAGTAACATATTTCTGGTAAACACTGTAGGAGCCTTTTTAGTTTACTGATGGAGGCTCATGGAATCATTGGAAGATGAGGTGATTCACATAGCTGACCTGGTTTGTTGTAGATTATTCATACCAAAATGACTCTAACTCCAACAGATCCAGAAAGGTGCCAATGGCACAAGAGCTGATGACACTAAGGGCATGAAGAGTGCCATTGTCGATTGGATCACTCCTAAAGGTCAAACCCTCAATCCGCACATCCCACGTAATATGAAGTCTGGCCATGGCTTCAACCATGAATGCACGGGAGCCCTTCTCTGCCCTGCTGGGCTAGATTGGGCTAACACAGAGTACATGTCTGGTATATTCATGTGCAAACCTGATAACAATGTTCAACAGCATCAAGGCAAAACTGGTTGGTGGACAGATCCAAGTTTCCAAGCGATCAGTGGCCCATTTTCTTATTTGCCAACTACACCTATGATTCCAAGGATCCACGGAATGGACTATTGAGGAGCGGTCTTCTCATTTCCATAAGTTTTCCTATGATTATGCTTCACAGTGCTTACCCATACTTTAAGGCCTTCAAACATATATTCACTTCTCTGAGCTCTGTAGATCAAGAACCCAAGGCCACTTGTTCAGGAAATGCTCGTATTCACAGCATGTGCTCCATGACAAAGGCATCAATTGCATATGTAGCCACCCAGGTAGGTTCATTTTTCACATATAACAGCTTGGACTTATTCTGTACAAGGCACACTTTGTATTATCTTCTGCACAGGTCTTCTCCTACACAGATTTGATCACCAATTCCAAATGCTTCTACAATTCCATCTTGGAGCTACTAAACAACCCTGATGAGAAGGATGAGGTCAATCAGTTGTTGATTTGGTGGAATTGGTAGGTTCCCAATTCATCTTATTCTGGTATATCGTTTCTAATTGCACAATTAGGCAAGTATTTCCACTTTACTCTGACACAGAGTGGTTGCCCTCCAAGAACAGTGCATTGGTGAGGATTAGGGCAAAGAGGGCAGAGTACAATGACCAAGTGACAAATATGGCGATGTAGCTAGATTATCGCTTTGAGCCTTCCTAGGTGATACAATTATGTCAATTTACCTACTTAGGCCATGCTTGATATGCACAGCATTGTGGATTGCATCATTTTGCTGTGAGAGTATATTGCAGTGGGTCCCGTCTCCAGTAAAATCATCTGGGCCACTGGCAACCACCGCAGCCATGGAGGGAAGGCCTGTGCTGAAAAAATTTAATCATCCCACCATCACTGAAAAGTATGTACCACAATGGGTTCCATGAACTTCCATCTCCATGTGTTGCCACTCTGCCCAGTATGGTCATTTGGGTCAACTGCTGCAGACATGGAGGAAAGGCCTGTGCCAAACAACCCAACCATCCTGCCATTACCAAAAGCATGTATCATGGTGGGTCCCATCTCTATGTGTTGCCACCCAGTTAAGTACGGTCATTTGGGCCTAGAATTGGAGGTAAGGACCACTATGAACCATGACAATGGATCTGGCCACCACTAAAAGATATATCGTTGTGTGGCCAATTTTTCACCTTAATTTCTAAGCTACATGTCATCAGTGTTGTCATCTTGATGGTTCAGGACCACCACTTGGACAGTATCCATTGAGGTTGTGTCTGAGCTCATACGTAATCCTCAACATTGTATATAATCTTAGATACATCTGGTGGTGATTGATGCCAATCAATGTGTGTTCAATCCAGCAAGTTACCATTGGGCTGATAGCCACTGAGCAAGTTACACCAGTCTGATTGAGAAAGCCATATTCTATTATCCCACCCACTGAATATCAAACCATTTCATGTGGTTCATCAGAATGGTATTATTGGCAGACTTTCTGTTATTGCTAAGGTTGGATTATGTTAGATAATGCTATCTCAAAAGGTCATAGGTTTCCTGATGTAGCCTGAGTGAATATTGTGCTTCAAGCTTGGATGATGATCTACAAAATATGCTGGAGCTGCAATTTGGAGAGGAAGATGAGGCTGGATCCATCATGGTTTTGAGGTAAGTCTCATCAAGTTATGAACAGTGTGGTAAACTAGCTTGTTTTGGCAAGGCTTCAACAAGGCTTATTCAAGTTCAAGTTACATCATATACTCACATCAGTCTTCAAGGTGAGACTCGCTTATCGTCACTGTTCTACCTATCCTGATGCCTCGACCAAAGACTACCCGTCATCAGCTGAAGAAGATCAGTTGCCCTCATTGTGGCAAGAAGTTTCACTTGGAGACCAACATTCTCCAGCACATTCTCCAGCTGCAAGGTCCTTGCTATGTGTTAAGACCGGTTCAACTCCGAGTCTAACTCTGGAACTCCAGAGTGCTAGAGCATAAGTGGGACTTGGCTTCACCGTATGTGGTGCACCCTTGTCAGAGTTGGTCCCAGATTTCAGAAGAGTGGAAGTTTGGATGTCTGAAGGGGCAAGACCTAAGTCCAAGGAAGACTGAGTCTGCAAGTGGATGAGAGGGAGTATGAAGTCCTCAAGACTTCAGACAGGAGGAGTTGGTAATAATTGATATTCGAACTAAAGTTACATGGCTTGGTACAGAGGGTTTATATATAGAGCCCAGACATAGCATTAGTAACGGAGTTGTAGTGATGAGTAAGTGATTAGTGAGATGGACATCAGAGTAGCGAAAGGCCAGAGCTGTGCTCCTAAGTGAGGCACAGGTTCAGAGACATGTATGAGCGGAACTAATACAAAAACGGAACAAAGATGAATAATAAGGAATGGAGACGAACGTAAGAGTGAGACAGATATACAAGTCCGGAAGTGAAAGAATATACTATAACACAAAACGGTCCGGAGTTCATGTTGTTGAGTCCAGAGTTGGGTCCGGAACATCGGAGTTGGACTTGTCAAAATTATGGGATATGACACTATGGAAGCACTCTGTTCAAAGACTTCGACAAACCTACAGAGGGCACTGACATGGAGTTGACGTTTTCCAGTTCCCATGACATGCATCAGCAAACTAGCATTTCCCCTTAGCCTTGTCTCCAGAGTCTGTAGCAGACCTCCAGACTTCCCAAAGTATGACAGACCTGCCCAAGTTGTGACAGACTGTGACAGACTGTGAGAATGATGACAAAGCATAATTAAAATATCACATGATCAAATATGATTATATAATGCTTATATCATCATTACAAATCATTACATAATCAACTAATTTTCTATTTAAAGTTCCATTTTAGTATTTATAATAGATCCCAGAGTTGACAGACTGTGACAGACTGTGACAGACTCACCCAGGATATCACAGATTGTCCTAGCTATAATAACTAATTGTAATTCTAGCCTAATCAATCACAATGCTAACCTAATCAAAGCTGATATTTATCTAATCAAAGTCAATCTAAACCTAGTACAATCAAAGCTAATTCTAACCTCTATTAAAGCTAATAAAAAACTATTTAACTGTCATTAAAGCCAATCTAACCCTTATCAGTGTTATGATTTCCTCTTTTTCCCTTCATCCTATTGGCTCGCATATCATATGATCTTCTCTTCTTTTCTCATTGGACTAAGTATGACTCCACTTTCTCTTTACCATATCCATCTTCACAGCATTGACTATGCATAGCTGCGCATGCAGCATTGCTCATCCTCATAGAGTAGTTCATAGCTTGGTCTGTGCAAGATACACTACAGCATTTAAACCCATGTATTTCACCATATTCCCTAGCCTTATCCATTTGTTTACCTCTCACTCTAGGCTTGAGTGTGAATTAAGGATACTGCTCTATCATCTTCCCATCTACTTGCTTTGGGCTTGACAATTAGCCTTAAAAAAGCCTTGAACACTGGTTGTTGATTGTTGTCTTGCCCTCGAGCATCACGACTTATTAAGTAGTCTAGGTCATTACACTTGGATAAGACTATCTACTTGAGTGCAAGACATTGCCTCAGAAGATTTATACTCCACATGAAGAATTGATATTCACCCCCTCGAAACAATACATCAGAAGACTTGCCCAGAATCAGGTTGGAAGATACTTGATAGTAAGCAACAATGTTGAACCCCTTTAACATGGATGACCTCCGAGATGCTCTGGTTGAAGCCATGAAGGAGAATGCTAGGAAAGAAGAAGAAACCATTAAAAAGATCACGGATCCCGGGAAATGGGACAGGAACAAAAAGAAGTTCTGTTTCTAGTGGACAAAGATATGTCTATGGGTTTCAGCTCAAATTTGAAAGTCAGACAAAGTACAGGCTATGGTGGTCTTGCTTCGCCTTGAAGGGAAAGCCAAACCCTTCGCCCAGCTGACAATGGAGAAGTACCTCAACAAAGAATTGATGACAAGAAACAAGGCAGAAGACCGTTGGGGAGATGCAGCATGGCCCACATGGGCTAGATTCCGGGAGGAACTTACTGGATTCTTCCAGATTATGACTCTCAAATACCAGTCATACCAGGAGTTGAAGGCCCTTCAACAGGGATCCATGCTCACAGCAGACTTCCTTCAAAAGTTTGATATACTCAAGAGAGAAGCAAAGGTCTCAGACAGAGAGGCTGTGCATCTTCTACAAGTTGCTGTATGATTCTCGACCTATGTATCAGCAGGTCTCCCTCCACTGCAAGATTGATGAAGATGATTAAGACGAATTGTACAAGAGGTACAATGACTATGGAAAGATGTTGGAAAGGATCCATGAGGAGCGAGGAGCAGCTAGGGCAGCTCAGACCCCAAAGCCTTACCAAGGACAGTACCATCCTTTCCAAGGTCAGAATCAGCCACGGTTCACAGCCATGGGGACACAGCCTGGTCATGGAGCTCCCATGGAGATAGGAATGCAGTATGCTGGTGATACTTGTACTTGCTACAATTGCAGAGAAGTAGGGCACATTGCCCGAAATTGCAAGAAGCCAAAGAAGGCAAACACAAGGTCCTTGGAGCTCAGCCAAGGACAACCACAGGCAGCTGGAGTTGGCTATGCTTTGCACAATGCTGCTTATGTAACAAATGAGGCAGAAGCTTACTGGCAAGATAGGATTGCAGCAGAAGCTAAGCAACAAGAGGCTTTAAAAACCCAGGGATCATGAATAATGAAGGTGTTCATGATCTAGAGGAATGTACTGATGATGATTTTCCTGTATGCATGATAGACTCTATTTTCAGGGTGTCTTTCAGTAAAAGCATGGCATCCAAAGATGTGCTTAATTCCCCTATGACTAACTGCTCCACAGAAATATTGTCTCAGTCTTCAAACCCTTCAACCCCACAGCAACTCATAGTAAAAACAAGCATACGATTCCAAACACCCAATGGATGGAACTCAGCCAGAGTTGGCGCCTGCTAGACTCTGGTGCATCAAACTCATTCATTGACCTAAACTTTTGCAAACATAATAATCTCATTCTCCGAGAATTGACTAACCCAATGAGAGTCTCCAATGCTGACGGTTCAGAAGGAGCTATTGGCAGTATCACACATCAGGTAACCATCCTGTTGGACATTCAAGGACACTCGGAATATACAGATTTCTATGTAACTATCCTGGGGACACACTCACTTTTCATAGGATATGATTGGCTCGAACGCCACAATCCAAAGATCAATTGGATTCAAAAGGAACTAACCTTTTCTAGATGTACAAGTCGATGCAGAGTACACCAACAAGACCGACTTCCTCCAACAATGTTCCAACGAGCAATTGAGGAAGGACTCAAGGAAAAAGTACCTGTTCAATACCATGACTACCTTGACATCTTTTCATAGAATGAATCGGAACAAATGCTGATCAGAAAACCATGGGATCATGCTATTGATCTCAAACCTGACTTCAAACCAAGAAAAGGTCGCATCATACCTCTTTCAGATGCTGACATGGAAGAAGTTTGAACATTCATCGAAAAGGAACTCAAGAAAGGATATATTCAATCCTCCAAATCGCCTCAAACGTTGCCAGTATTCTTTATCCCAAAAAAGAATGGTAAAAAACAAATGGTTATTGACTACCATTATCTCAACGATGGAACCATAAAAAATGCTTACCTTTTACCACTAATTCCTCAACTAATAGATCAACTGAAGGATGCAGATCTCTTCACCACTATGGATCTCCAATGGGAATACAATAATATTTACATCAAAGAAGGAGACAAATGGAAAGGAGCCTTCATCACTCCACTTGGCTCCTACGAACCACTGGTGATGTACTTTGGAATGACAAACTCACTGTCTACCTTCCAACAGATGATGAATGACATCTCTAATGACATGTACACAGTTCTCATCATTTTTATGGACAATTGCAATATCTTTACCAAGGGAAGACCAAT
Source organism: Tylopilus plumbeoviolaceoides (assembly GCA_003316375.1). Lineage (NCBI taxonomy): Eukaryota > Fungi > Basidiomycota > Agaricomycetes > Boletales > Boletaceae > Tylopilus > Tylopilus plumbeoviolaceoides. Next base: position 44,426 of record QFES01007732.1, read on the forward strand.
AGAAGAACATCGAGGGATCGTCAAAGAAGTTCTACAATGATTACAAGAAAACGACCTCTATGTCAAACCTGAGAAATGCCACTTTGAACAAAAGAAAGTTGACTTCCTCAGAATGGTCATCTCAAAGGAAGGAGTCGAGATGCAAAAATCCAAAGTAGCCAGTGTACTCGATTGGCCAACCCCGACTCAACTAAAACAAGTACAAGGTTTCCTCAGTCTTTGCAATTACTATTGATGTTTTATTGCCAATTTCGCCGACATTGCTAGACCATTAAATGATCTTACAAAGAAAGATGCACCTTTCGTATGGGGATCAAAGCAAGAAAAGGCATTCAATGATCTCAAAGAATGCTTTACCAAGGCACCTCTCCTCACCTATCCAGATCAAGAAAAGGAAATGCAAGTAGAAACTGACACTAGCGACATCGCTACTGGAGGAGTATTGTCAGTAAAAGGAGAAGATGGTTTGTGGAGACCAACTGCATTTATCTCTTATTCCTTTGATAGCACAGAGCAAAACTACATGATCTATGACAAAGAGCTCTTGGCAGTCATTCAAGCTCTCAAAGAATGGCACCATTACCTTATAGGAAGAGCTTCTTTCAAGATCTGGACAGACCACAAGAATCTTCAATATTGGTGAAAACCACAAACCTTATTGCCTAGACAAGCCCACTGGCACGCACTCACTCAAGAATTTAACTATATGATGTGCTATAAGCCAGGAACAACTAATGAAAGAGCTGACACTCTCTCGAGAAGACCAGATCACGGTGATGTGGTCACAGATCATAATACTAACATCACCATATTTCCAGAAATTATTGAAACAAACAACATTTCCTTATCATCCTCCTTTTATGAAGAACTAACCATTGAATCACAGAAGATTTCAGGGGACATAGAAGGTTTCACCTTCGATGACGAGGAAAAAATATTCAACAACAATTTTGAAAAAGTTTTCATTTCCCCTTCCTTACAAATGAGGTTGTTAATCTTATGTCATGATTCTCCCATCGCTGGCCACCCCAGTCAGGCAAGAACGATTCATCTTCTCTAATGATACTTCACATGACCCGGCATCACAAAAGATGCAAAACTTTACGTAGACTCCTGTCAGATGTGCGCCCTCACAAGGAGTAAGCAAAAGGCACCGGCAGGAAAACTCATTCCCCTTCCCATTCCCAAACATCCATGGGAAGATATCTCAGTCAATTTCATTACCAGACTTCCCCTTTCATCTTCATTTGATTCCATTTGTGTTGTCGTGGACAGGTCTTCTAAAGAAGTGGTCTTTGTACCTTGCATCAAAACAATGTCTTTCAAAGACTTGGCTTGGATTTTCAGAGACAATGTTTGGTGCATTCATGGACTTCCTCTTACTATAGTTTCGGATTGTGGACCTCAGTTCATTTTGGATTGTGGGCCTCAGTTCATTTCTGATTTTACCTCTGAACTTTGCAAACTGCTTGGGATTGAGCAACAGCTTTTCACGGCATACCACCCTCAAACTGATGGGCAAACCGAAAGGATCAATCATGATCTAGAACAATACCTCCATGCTTACATGGCAAAGAAGCAGGAAACTTGGGCAGAATAGATCAAATTAGCCCAATTTCAGCATAACAACGCCCTCACTTCCGCCACAGGCACCATTCCTTTCACCATCACCTGAAATTACCATCCCTGTTTAGGTTTTGAAGGAAATGCCAAGAGGACAGCTGGAGAATTTGGAAAATAGGCTGGGAAAGCTCACACGGAGATTAAAGAAGCTCTTGAAGCTACCCAAAAAAAGATGAAACATTCCGCAGAAGAGAAGAGAAGCAAAGCTCCAGATTACACTATTGGAGATCAGGTATGGCTCTCCATGGAACATCTCATGGCAACTCCCCTATACCGTGCGGAAATTAACTCAAAAGTGAATCAGACCATATACCATCACCAAGGTCCTACCTAATGCTGTCACCTTGCGTCTCCCTAAATCCATTTACATCCATCCAACAGTCAACATTTCCTGCATCAAACCTTACCGAGAAGTTCTTGACGGACAACCAACTCTACACCCTGACCCAATCGTAATCATGGAAGAAGGATATGAGGAATACGAAGTCGAATCGATTGTAGCATCACGAATGAAAGGGTGACAACTCCAGTATCTCGTACACTGGAAAGGATGGGACAAGACAGATTGAACATGGGAACCACTGGCTAATTTGGCCAACATGGAAAAAGCAATAGCCAGATTTCATAAAAAGAACCCATCAGCTCCCCGAGAAATCTGCGGAATTTCCACCTCCGACTTTGCCACCCTTTTTCACAATTATTCTATAGATACTGAAACCCCTTTCCACGCCACACAACTAAACTTCGAGGGAGATATATAATTCCCACAACACCCTCGACTTCCCCAGCATCTTTCCTCCCTAACAAATCATGTCTCTCATTGCCTTCTTCATCTGTGCCACCATCGCCTTCATTTCCACTCTGGTCTACATCCTCGCCCATGCCATTACTGTCCGTGCATCCAACATGGTGCAAGAGGCCGCCCGCATGCAAACCCCCATCCTTGTCTCCCTGTCCTTAGGACCATGGCACGTATTCACATTCTCAATGGTCACGACAACTGAATGGACAGCCATTGGAGTCAAACAGAGTTGGGGTAAACTGGTCAAACATCCCCCTCCTAACTGGGAGAACAATCAATGGGACATGACTAACAATCAGCTGGTGAATGGGCCGAATCAGGGTCAATGGGGCAATTGGTAAGCTGAGTCGTCTTCAATGGCGATTCATACCTGGAAACAGATTGGACAAGCTTGCTGGTTGTCTCGTTGGGACACCTTAATCTAAAAGGGGGTAGTGTTACGATTTCCTCTTTTTCCCTTCATCCTATTGGCTCGCATATCATATGATCTTCTCTTCTTTTCTCATTGGACTAAGTATGACTCCACTTTCTCTTTACCATATCTGTCTCCACAGCATTGACTGCGCATATCTGTCTTCACAGCATTGACTGTGCATAGCTGCACACGCAGCATTGCTCATCCTCATAGAGTAGTTCATAGCTTGGTCTGTGCGAGATACACTACAGTATTTAAACCCATGTATTTCACCGTATTCCCTAGTCTTATCCATTTGTTTACCTCTCACTCTAGGCTTGAGTGTGAATTAAGGATACCGCTCTATCATCTTCCCATCTACTTGCTTTGGGCTTGACAATTAGCCTTAAAAAAGCCTTGAACACTGGTCGTTGATTGTTGTCTTGCCCTTGAGCATCACGACTTAAGTCTAGGTTGTTACAATGACAATGAATTAATATCATTGACCATACATCATTTGTGATGACCTCCTCTGGAATCAAGTGCTCAGGGTTGCTGTGCCAGCCTTTTCCTTTATGTTTGGGATATCAAAGACAAGCATTGCATCATCTCGCACTGGCTGTGCAAGCATCATATCAATGACAGAAATTGAAATCACATCATACATACTGTATGAGTAGCAAGAATCAAGCATCATAAGAATGGTTGCTTGCTTTTGGCAAACAATGTGGTCCACCAATTCAAATGCTGTTCCTATTGACCAATGCAAGCTCCAATATCTGAGCTGTCAATAGGACCAGTATGAGGAGACATATCTGAAGCCTTGCCACCTATACCATCCTCTTCAAGTCCACCTACTGCTCCTGGGGCCACCTCAGATTCTACCCCAGATTCTAACCTGGAACTGTCCAAGTCCATACTGGGACATCCAACTCAAATCCCATCATTTGAGTCAACTTGAATGGTGGCCAGTGACTTCAAGCTCCTTGGGCTTGAATCCATCTGCAGGTCATCCAACCAGACTTACAAAGCTGTCTGATGATAGTACTGCTGCACCAATTCCCATTGCTGTTAATCCACTGTATGTTTAACTTGAACATTGTCTGTGATGGATATACTAACAACCCTTGTAGCTCAACTTTTGTAAAGATGTCCATGATGCTCAAGCTTCCTCCCATCCCTCCCATGCCCAAGTTGGTAGCTAAAGACAAAGAGGAGAGTAAGAATGGGAATGGGAAAGGTGTAGGGGGAACCAAATGCAAAACAAGTTCTAACTGGAAGATAAGGATGTGACCAACAAAAAACACAATGGCATAGTAAGTAGTTTATTGTTTAATGGCTTGTAACTAACTCTCTTATTCTTAGCAATCTTTGCACTTTGCAGTAGCTTGCACAGGTCAATGAAAGCAGAAGTTGCAAAGTTTCATATATATTGGAACCATCAACTCAGCGAGCAGCAGCACAAGGTAGAGATTTTTAATTGTTATTTCTATTACTAACTTTCCTTGAGGCATACAAGGACAAGGCTAAAGCATTGGCAAGTTGTTCAGATGTCCTATGTAATGTAGACTGATGCTAGTGCAGGTGAAGAAGACAGCATGGAACAACACTGTGTCCAAAGGCCCACTCCATTAGCCTATCAATCCCTCTTGTCATCAACTCATTGCTTGCCATATGTTCTTAGCACCTCACATTATCTCATATTACTCTCAGGTCTCTTTCTTGCCCTGTCCACTCCCTGTCTTCGACATCCAATATCCAGTTCAAGTTATTGTCCTTGCACTCAAGTTGTCCTGCCCCAAGTCCCCAAAGTTTCAAGTTGCCACTGGCAATCATCTCTCTCACATCATCTCTCTGAGTCACCTGCAGCCCATCATCTCCAAGTTGCTCAGCTTCTATCACATATTGCATTCATCCAGAATACACTTCCACCTGTCGTCTTTTCTTGCTCAGGCTGCACATCCTAAGTACATTGTTTTTTGTGGACTAGGGGGATTGGTTATACACTCTATGGGTTTACCATTACATAGCATATACCAGCAGACATCATATGTACCATCTCATATCAGAACTGGTCATTTGTAAACAGCTATGAGCATATTGTGTCATCATCAGGGCACATTTGGGATCAGATGCACCTAGATGCAAATAACATACAACAGCATGTGTTATCAGCTATGAGCATATTGTACAGTCACAAACTTTCTAGAACACACTATGTCATGATCTGCTCTGTTATCTTGTAGCCTGAAAAATCATATAAAGTCAGAGACCATAATGTAGAAGCATACAGAACATTCTCATTCTACTAGAGACTTGTGCTACAACATGATATGGTATGTAACTCACAGAGAAACATGTCCAGACATACCTGGATATGCACAATTATGGTCAATTTTCACTGGGGCTCAAGACCAACCATCCCACCCATCAAGCTCTGCATCCTCAATGGCACCAGCTTGTTGGTGTTCACAGGATGCTCAAACAAGCCTTTAAAGATAAACCTGTTCTTTTGATGGATGACATCAGTCTAGGTAAAAAATGCTGCAAGTTCTGGCTACAATTTGTTGTCTCACCTATTATTGCCACATGTACAAGGAAAAAGGTCACTTTCCTGGTGATATCAGTAAGTATCATTGTGCTTCAAGTTGAATTCAATTGACAATTGGTACAGGATTCCTCCAAAGACAGCAACTTCAAGGAAAAGATGTTCCAACAAGCCTCTGCATACATCAATGCCCAGTTCAACTCCACTGAGTCACAATCAATGGAGAAGAGTATGAAATCTTGTGTGAATAAATGGAACAAAGTGCTATTTTCAAGTTCTCTATATGTCTCATTTGATCCACTAATCTAACCCACAGCTCAAGTCTGATTTTCATGCTGTCCGTGATCTGAAAAAGGCATGTGGATTCCACTACTCTAATGTCAATGGTGTGAGCATCATGCCTAAATCCAAGTCAGTGTGGGAGAGTTTCCTCAAGGTAGGTGACTAGCAGACAGTTGTACTAATCTTACCATTTCATTCTAGTCTCATCCAAATGTGAAACCCTTTGCAACCAAAGGATTTCCATACTACAGTCTGATGGAAAATATTCTACTGTTGACCAATGCTCCAAAGTGCTGCTATGTGTTCCATCCAGGTGAGGTACCACAACCACCTGCTGCTGCTTCTACCAGTCAACACATGCCAACCATGCAACATGCACCAGCTGCACAACATGCACTGACTGCCATGCAGCATGCACTGACTGCACAACACACACTGACCACACAACACATGTTGATTGCATCAGATCTGAGTCTGTTTGGCTCACAAGCTGTCCAATATGTGTTGCAGCCATTCCAGCTACAGACTGAGCTGGGGGATTATCTTTCACCCCCTACACCTTTTATGCCCATCGACTTTGACATGGGCAATGTAAACACCATTTCCCTCAACTATGCACCGCTGTCCCCCCCTCATGCTGCTGTAGCTCCAGCATTCCACACCTGTGACACAACTTCTATCACATCCATGTCTTGTACTGCCCTGCTCCACATGACCAATGCCATACCATTCAATCCAGATGGTGGCAATGCCATTCCCTTCAACATGCACACCACTGTCCCACCCTCTGAGTCCCCCACTACCATGGCTTTGGCATTCCATATCCATGATTGTACTTCCACCACATCCACCTCTTGTACCAACACCATCCCACCCCATGGCAGCAATGCCATTCCCTTCAACATGCACACTGTCATCCCCCCCTCTGAGTCCCTCATTGCATCCACATCTCAAATCACCACTCTGCTCCACACAAGCAACATGATCCTATTCCATGGTGGCAATACTACTGCCACATCCACATCTCATATGTACTACCACTCTGCTCTATATGAGCAACACAATCCCATTTCCCACCACATCTACCTCTGCTGTCATATCTACCTCCACTGTTGCATCTACTTTCACCACTGCTGCCTGGAATATGACAGGATGATCTGTGCCTAACATGCATGGGGCCTCTACTTCCTCTACTTTTGCAACCAATCCAAATGTAATCTTGCTGTCAGTACCATCTTCATATTTATCCAGCTCCCATTATGCTTCTGTCTTGCCCATCACATCCAGCATCACAAGTGCCAGCCAAAACAAGCACAAACAACCTGCAACTTCTACAATTGAGGTCAACTCATCCATGAGCAGCAATGCAAAACAATTGCAGCTGTTATCAGTGGCTGTGCAAGTGCAAATGGAAGCAATGACCCAAATGCAAAAGCTCACTGCAACAATCCAGCAAGTTGCTGACAAGTTGAATTACCCAGCTGAAACTGCTGAGCAAGGCCATGCCACTGGTGATATTGTCCTTGATGCAGCCAAGATCCTCAATGGTCTTGACATTGAGGATGATGACAAGGTGCTGCTAGCTGATTTCATGAGCAAGCCTGAAAATAAAGGTGCAGTGAAGTTCTTTGTTGGTTTTGATGGTGTTATAAGGAGGAAGTGGGTAATCAACAAGTTGTGTGAGCTTCATGCTACATAGTATGTAGTGCTTTCTTCCTTCTCATGTTGTTCTGTACCTTGTACTAGTATATTTGCTGTTAAACATGCATCCAGCCTGCTCCTTAGGCTGCCATCTGATCTGCCTGATATTGCACCCACATGTGTTCTGCAATCTGGTCATGTCTAGCTTCAGCCCTTTGCTGTTCTGTTGCATCAGCTGGTCCTTCTGCCAATCTACCATATTCCTCAAGGTCTTTTTCTGACTGATCAAGTCCAGCTGCTGCATTAAACTGCAAGTCAGGATTGAAGACATCTTCAGGTTCATAGATGCAGTTGACGTTGTGGATGGCACATAGTGCAGCAGGAATACAGGCCTGTATCTCCATACTATATTCAAGAGAAAGGAGAAGGATTTGCCATTGAAACTTAAGAACACCAAATATTCATTCAATAATGCAACAAAGAGATGAGCAGCAAAGATTAAACAGCTCTTCCTTGGTAGCTGGACTGTCATGCACACACTGTAAGTATAAAGTACTATCATGAACTGAATGTCTTATGCTAAATTGGCTGCATGCCATTTCTTCAAATGATAATGAACTCCATGATAAGGCACCAACAGAGTATCACAGGATGGAAATCCTGCATCACCTAGGAGATACCAATCTTTTGGTACTTGTAAATCATGAAAATGTGCCTCTGTCCACAATGATGCATCTACAGATGCTCCATCCCAGCCTGTCATTGCATATGTGAAGTGAAAATCAAAATTGCATACAAAAAGGCAATTTTGGGAAAAAAAGCCTTTTTGATTGCACATATTGACATGGTATTCAGCAGCAACAAAGGCTTGAATATGAGTATCATCAACTATACCAATGTATCCTTGGAATGCCTGGAAACATGGATTGTTGGTTATTGAAGAATGAAATAAAGTGTGAACCATAGGCAGTTTGACCTGAGAGGTATAGAAAGGGTGAGATGAAAAAAAAAAAAAATCATTTTTTTGAAGTATGTTTTGAAAAAAATCAATAAATTAACAATTCAAATCCAGTAGTACTCACTTTGTGATAGTAGTGGTTGGAGAATGTTGAAACCATTCCACAACAAGGCATGAGCTAAGACCAGTAACACAGGTGTACAAGAAAATGCCAAGCTGTTCCTCAATAGAGAGCCCATGGCAGGATCTAGTGATCCCATTAGCAAGTAAAAACTGGACCAAACCATCAAATGCCTCATGGCTGACACCAAGATTTGTATGAATATGATCTGGATGACCATTGAGCAATTCAATGATCCATGCCTCTCCAGTTAGCATTGAGGTATGATAAGGAGTATGGATGGATGTAGTAACAAAGATTCTCTGATAGAGAACTGCATTTGTGCAGCCAAGAGCATGATTAGGATAACAAGACAGTTTCTGGGGGATTGATAAATGAGCTGGGCTTCAACATCCATGATGGTGGTTTGATGTCAAGCCTGAGAGGGTGAATTCTCACTTGTGATGGGATCTATCAAGCTATTATGTAGATTTTTCAAGGCCATAGATATATTTATCACACAGCCTGGTTCAAACTGCATTGCAGTACCCATATGTGTAGTGATGTGAAGTATTGCCTGATATGGTATGTTGTGTCTCACACCCTCACCAAGGCTACTCACACCTGAGTACATTTTTTCCCACCAGTTTCTTGCTGCATGTCATATCCCATCCTAACTCCAACCCTCCGGACCAACTCTGAACCACTCACTCACAAACTCTGAAGCATTTATGCCCAGGACTTCACTTCCACCCTCTGGACTTCCTTAGTTATCACTTATATACACATCTTTCCCCTTTCATATTAGCTCTGCTGCTTTCTTGCTTCCAAACCTGTGCTCGCACAGCTCTGGTTATCTCAACTCCAAACTCTGTCTTACTCAGATTCTGTCTTACTCATCTCCTCTTAGTATAGTTTCCATTCTTCATACATAGCATCCCTCTGACCCTTTATTCTAACTTACACACCCTCCACCACATCATATGCTCTCCATTCCATTCCATATGCTCATAGTATAGCATCTCTGATATCTCCATTTATTCTGGTACAAACTCCAACCAGACTTCACTATATAAACCATGTCTCCTCTATGTAATTCCTTAGCTTGAATATCAACTTGATCTATCAAACTTCTCTTCTGATCACTCCTCTCTTCGATAGGACTTTCCTTGTCCTAACTCCACGTCGTCTACCTCTGCTCTGAAATATCAGGACATGAATGTCAGCAAGGGCACAGCACATAAGCTGAGGCCAACATCCTCTAGGAATCTGACAACTCCAGAGTTCCAGAGTTGCATAAGAGTTTATCTCCAGCATGGCTCTAATACTGCAACAGCACCTGGTAGTTGCACTTGTTGAACTCACCCCCTGAGGCTGGGCCGTCACTCCCATTGCATCAAGAATACTGGCTTGGACAATGTGACACTGACAATACATATGACAACAACAATACAACAGTATCATTATTGTCACATTGTCATCAACATGTCCTTTCCCTTTCCCTCTCCCTCATCCTCACCCACCCTTGCCCTCATGCCATGGGCACCACCCCATGCCTCACCTCCACATCTGAGCCCTTTCAATGTGACATGGACAACAGATATGGCTACTTGGAGGATGTCAACACGACATGACATGGATAACTGATATGACTACTCAGAGGACATCGATGTGACATGATGTGCATAGCCAGACACACCAAGGACAAAGGCCTTGACATGATGTGGTATTGTAAGAAGAATAGTCAGTGTGGGAAGCAAGTATAACTCGTCCCAGGGGTTCTGAAGAGGAAAGAAGAGAGAGGATTTGTTCCAAAGCTATCTCAAGTGCAAGCAAGAGAATCTGGAGCATGGGAAACACGGAACAGACATCCGGAAGTGGATGCAGATAACATGGAAATGGATCCAGAAGACAATGAAGACAAGAGAAAAGGAGAGAGAAGACAACTTGGAGATGATCCTGCACACAGGCAGGTGACCTTCAGACTGCCAGAAGATATTCTATTCATAGCTAGACAAGCTCTTAAGTAGGGTGTAGTATTGGAAATACTACATGAAAACTTCCAGGGACCCTGTCATCCCTGTCAGATGTGAAGGAAAATAAAGAGAGCTGCCTCTATGATATGGCAGTGACAGCAGCACAGGCCTAGAGTCCCGGCATGCAATGTCCAAAGTGAAATATACAATGGCAGTAAGTCTGGACAACCCAGACACGGATGAATGGATCAGATTCAGATGGATCAGATGGATCAGACACAGATTGACACAGAAAGATGTGGGATGACAACCTGGAAACCTGTGAAAGAGGGGTTTACAACCGTAGAGAGTGATGAACTCCTACAGTGTGCATGATGCAACATGATGGAAACAATAAGGACAAAGACGTCAATGTTGATATGACACAACATGATAGACATGATGTGGACACAAACATGGATGTGATGCAACACAATGTGCATAACAGACACAATGAGGACAAAGACACTGATGTAACATGCACAATGGACATGATGTAACACAACACACACAATGCCAGTGGGCGATGTCAACACAATATGGGCAGCAGCCCCCATACACCCATGCCTGACTTGCAGGTATGTCGGGTATGGGTGTTGGTGTTGAATGGATAAGTAGGATACCTAGTACATACACCCTAATTAGACTAGTAGTAGTACGAAGGACATCTGGACATAGTCCATGCATGTCTGCAGTCAGTCTGCTCTGGACATATGTACATCAGTCCTGGTCTGTCCCTACCAGACATACACCAGACCTTATGTAATAAGACATGCATATACTGCAAGGTCTTTGCATACCCTCTGGGGATCACTTAGACACTTAGGATACAGTATATATACCAGGAAACCCTCCCTGATGTAATGGAACAGGTTTCTTTGTCTACTCCCATCATCTGTGCTCATCTCAACCACCCAGGTAAGTCTGGTGGCCTTCCCTCACATACATTTCCCTCACATACATATGCTCTGCTTGACAGTCAGTACTATGGGTGCCCACTCCCAATACCCACCAATAAACCCATACCCCACACCAGGGTATGGGTTTATTGGTGGGTACAGGTATGGGTATAGGCAGTGCCATCTAGGGCCTAGGTGTGGATACTGTCCTGCTCATCATCACCATACTCCTGCTGGTGTCTCTGCATGCTGTACACCCACCCTCTCTCACTCAGCATGGAACTGCTCCAAGTCATTGAGGTGCACACCATGGATGAGATGTGCATTGCACTCAAGCTGGGTGCCAACTTGAAGGTCATGAGCATGAATCATTGCAACCTGCATGATTTCAATGTGGAAATTCACAGCTGAGACCAGAGGTGAACAAACAATGTGATGGACATGGACATTGATAATGCCAAGGTGGACAAATCACTGGAAAGCAAGGACAATAAAAAGGGTTCAGGAGAGGTGAAAGCACTCAAGGTAGGAAATTTGACCGCTCCTTGTCAGCATTGGCTCACCATCTACAGGCATGATGGTGATATTTACAGTTTTTTCTAGCATCCACCCAGAAACCATCAGCCCTCCCCTTTGATGCAGCGCTCATACATTCATATTTTTGGGCTGCTTGCCACTCTGTGGGCAATGACCACAAATTTGTGCCTTTAGGTTTCAGACTCACTTGGTGATGCTCATGGTTACATAGAATATGTATAAAATAGCTTCCTGCACCTGCTATAATGTTCCCTGACACTGCATTTCATGGCTGTAGTACTTGTATTGGGATGCTTGTAATTGCACATGACCACTGGGTACTTGCAAGTTGCCATAGGTCACATGTTGAATCACACAGCTTGCTTAGTCACATGGGGTGATGTCAGAGTTTTGGGGAGACTTTAGGCAAGGTAAAACTATAGTAGCTGGGCTTACTAATGGTTTGCTAGATGGGACCTCATTCCTGGCACCATTGATCTTGTTCCATACACAGGACACCAAGAGTACCATTTGACATGGTGGACAGATATATATGGCAAGAGCAAGCAACCATTTTCACAGTGTCTCATCCTCACCACACACACCATAAGTCATTGTTGTTCCCAGATTCCTAGTTGATGTGACTCTTTGTTGGCACAGGCAGTGCAAGACAATGCTATGGTTGTATTCAAGATTCCAAACATGAAAAAGAAAGTTGGTCTTGCTATCCTGAGTGCTCAATTCCAGAGCAAGTCCCCTCAAACAATCTATGGTCAATGATATGGTTTTGTTGTCATGGATGAGGCTCATTGCACGTGGAAGCACAATCATGTCCACTGAGAATTCCATGGACTTTGCAAGCATACATGCATTTTGGTCACGATGACCACCACACCAGTCACAATGAAGGCTCAAGTAATACCATCACAGTGTACTACAGAGGTTCTATTCCATGCTGACTACACTTTTAGGACTTGTTCACTATGGCTCAATGGATGGGCATCCCAGGCTTCAAAGACTTCAAGGAATATCTCCAATTGAACAAGGAAATAAATTGCACCAATCATCAAGACTCCAAAGCAATCCAAGACACTGGCATTGAGGGAAATGTCATTCATGGCATATTTATCAGCAAGCACAATCCTAATGCCCCTGATCTTGAATCACCACAGTCACTCAAGGATTGATGATCAAGATGAGGCAATACTTCACCCCACCATGCTACCTGTGTTTCCTTACAATGCATCAACTTGGACAACCAGTGGAAGAAAACCTACACCCTCACCCCCAATCACACATGCCACACATGCCATGCTATCACCAGTACCACTGCCAACTTGCAATGCAACATATTGAAGATGGCAATCACAACAACACATGGATGTACTACTGGCTCCACATGAAACAATAACAATGGCAACACAACAGGATGACTACACAATATTGACATGACAAGAATGGCACAGCAGAGAAGCAAGGATGAGGACATGGGAGCTGAAGAGAAGGAGGGGGATGGCTGCAGTGCATTGATGCAACAAGGACAAGGACACAATGAGAGAGAGCACAGCAAGACAGGAGTGTATATGTGTGGCATCTTCAAATTTTTGGTACCAATGTGATTTTTATATCATGCCAGTGTATCCAGAGGATTTAAAATGTACAACAATGATATGGGTGAGTACATAGTGATTGGTAATTAAGACTCCAGTGGCTCCCTAGTTGATAGCTTGTGCCATGCTGTAACACATTGTCACTGACTAGAGCTTGGCTAACTGGGGCCTCAGGTATGGGAAAGGGCTAGTTTGCTGATATGGACCATAACTTGCAAACAATGTCAAATAGATAAGTAGGGTACCTAGTACATACATCCTAATTATACTAGTAGTAGTACAAAGGACATCCAGACATAGTCCATGCATGTCCACAGTCAGTCCACACCAGACTCTACATTGAATCTGGTCCATTCATACCAGATGCACACCAGACCATATGTAATAAGACATGCATATACTACAAGGTCTTCACATACCCTCTGGGGATCACTTAGACACTTAGAGTACAATATATATACAGTGACTCCAAAAACTGTTCCAATACCTAACCTTGACATGGTGCGCTTCACACACCACAAACACACATGGGAATTCCACTTAGCTTTGGTGGGGACAAACAAAGCACAAACACCTGGCTACAAACTGAGCCCTGGGTCATGTGATTCGACACACAGGCTGCCAAGATATGCCCATTTTAAAACTGCAACACCATTGGAACAGTTTTTGGACTTTTGTATATAAAAACCTGGAATCTCAAGCAAATTAAGTCTATTTGGCAATGTTTTGGTTCCAGAACCAAAGGTACACATATAAATATGAATTCTGAGTTTGAAAAAGTTCACATGCATTGTTACTACACTTATATGATTGCCATTTACTACTAATAATTACAATTGTGACTCTAGACTTGTTATTGACTATGAATTCTTTTCATGGCATTGGATATGAGCTAAAATGTCTTAATCATGTTTATATCACATGTTAATAGCTATTCCAACCTGCATACAAATCCTAGTCCATACTTTTCATGTGTTCTCCTATCCTCTCCAACCATGCTAGTGATTTGATTGTAACAAATCATCTTATATAAAGGAATAAGATTTTAGAACCTTTTGGCATCCAAATCACTCACTTAGACTGAGATTACATAGGAGTAAACCATATAAACTATCTTATACTGATTTGGTACAAATGTGAATACAATATTACAAGTGATTTCAGTTAGCTAGAGGTTTTTTCCCAAGACTTTTGCAATGGTACAAGCTCATATTTGATTGTATGCACTGTGAACTGGCATTTGGAAAGGTGCTCTCCACCTCTGTGGAATGTTTTGCCATGATTAAACCACTAGTATGGTTGAGAAGGATAGGATAAAATATGAGTACATGGTTATTAGTATATTCCAAGAGGTTGGAATAGTTTCTCACATGTAATATGAATACAATTAAGACATTTTAACTTATATCCAATGCCATGAAAAGAGTTCATAGTCAATAACAAGTCTACAGTCACAATTGTAATTATTAGTAGTAAGTGGCAATCATATGAGTGTAGTAACAATGCATTGTAAGAAAGATGATCAGTGTAGAAAGTGAGTATAACTCGTCCCAGGGGTTTTGAAGAGGAAAGAGGAGAAAGGGTTTGCTCCAAACCTTTCTCGAGCACATGCAAGAGAATCCAAAGCATGGGAAACACAGAAATGGAAGTCCAGAAATGGACATGGATAACACAGAAATGGATCCAGAAATGGACACAGAAACGGATGGGAAAGACAAAGGAAAAGGGGAAGAAGGGAGATGACTTAGAGACAATCCTGCACATGGGCAGGTGACCTTCAGACTGCAAGAAGATGGTCTATTCCTAGCTAGACAAGCTCTTTAAGTAGAATGTAGCTATTGGAAATACTACATGAAAACTTCCAGGGACCCTGTCATCCCTGTCAGATGCGAAGGAAAATAAAGAGGACTGCCTCTATGGTATGGCAATGACAGCAGCACAAGCCTAGAGCCCCAGTGCACAATGTCCGAAGTGATATAAACAATGGCAGCAAGTCCAGATGACCCGGACACAGAAACACAGAATAGAAATGGATCAGACACAAATGGATTGAACGGATCATCAGCAAAAAAAATAATATCCTCCAAGGCCTTGCAAGGCTATGCCAGTCCTTGCAAGGAAATACTCCCGATGTCCAGGGCCTTTGCAAGCCCTTGCCAGCCATCATGAGCCTTGCAAGCCATTGAGAACCTTGCAGGTCATTGCAATATCTCTCAAGATCATGCAATGTAGTACAAGCCCATGCAGGGCAGACTAGTAATTTTGGTCTCATATGCAAATACAGGTGGCCAGGCCAGAGACATATAGTACAACAGAACACGTCCAAGTCCGAGCAAGACAATTGACTCGCAAACTGTCTGAGACTTGAATATAACCTAGTAGGACTGCTATCTTGAAGTCAATGCTAGGCACTTGTGCTGATGGATGACTTGCCAGCCTGATGTGGCGACTGGAGAACATGATAGCGATGAAAGTTGAAAGCAACCCAGTGTCTAGAAGGCATTACAATACTGCAAGTTAGCAAATTAGTAGCATCAGAAGAAAAGACTTGCTAGGATTTTGGAAGCAATTGGCATGCTTTCCACATGCCGGGCTCCATTTTGATGTCTCAGTGGGAGAGGTGGTAGCAGCAGTACTGTCATTGCGTGATTGCATTGACATTGTCATCGTCACACAGTGGGGGAGGTGGTAGCAGCAGCCTGAGGGTGGGCACAATAATACATGAGCCATCATTTTCATCATATGGTTGTGTTGACAGTCGCCTTTATCATGTCAGATGTTGTGTGTTGTGTTGTTGGTGTATTGTGATGGGTTAGGCATCCTAGCTGTCATCGGAATGTAGTGGGGGAGGTATTTAGTGGTGTCAACGCTGTGGCAGCACCATTGTCATCATGCCCATCACCTCATACATTAAGTGGTAGGATGAGCAATAGCAATGGTGTGGGTGACAGGACACACATCATGTTGGTGATGGCACTATGGCATTGTCATGGTGACATCCTTCACATCTTCCTTGTGCATGTCGTGGGAGAGGTGCAGTAGCGGCACCATGGGTGTGTCATTGTGAGTCTGGTGAGATGGGCCCTTGAAGAGCACGTACTTACTTGAGGTTGATTATATAATCTGCTACATCTGCTCCCTAATGACTGAATCCACCCATAAACTATGCTCCAAATCTATAAATTTGTCGAGAATGCAATATTTAACACTATATGGATAAACATTACTCATCTGATGAGCTCAAAGTGATGAGGAAGGCTCAGAACAAGGGATGTATGATGGTGGTAGGGAGGCAAGCAAGATAAGTCGGAGTCCGAAAATACAATGCGACTTGCCACACTTTGACACAACTGTATCACATGACCTTACTTAACTGAATCAGTGAAGGCCCCTTACTCATCCTGGAAATCCAGAACAAGTGACACCATCTTCATAGGCTTCTGCATGGGCATATACATAACTTGCATAGGTCATGGGTGCGGGTACTGCTCGGGTGTGGGTAGCACCATATCATACCCATAGCTTACTACTAGTATACCCACGTTGTGGGTTCACCTGATCCTGGACATGTCATCTTCAAGTTGCAAAACCTGCCCTTCTGAATCATGCTGTACTGTGCTGAGCAGCCATCCAATTTGACTCTGCATCACTTTCAATGTCCTCTCTGGCCCAAAGGCTGCCTTCAAGTTCTATCATGAAATTCTATTGGTCAACTCAGCAGCTCCATACAGTTCCCTTGCCTTTGATTCTTCCTCAACGACATGGTAGGTTCAGATGGGCATGAGGTTGTTTGGCATGCATCGGAGGTGGATTGGATGACCCAGGTACATCCTCTGTTGCATTGTGGTGCTGCTCATGCTGATCCATCTCTTCTTCAGCTCATTTCAAGTCATGGTGCGTTCAATGTGCTCATTGCACCATCACAGCCATCTGACTCTGACCTGACCTCTCTTCTCAATGACAAACAATGATGGGCATGCGACATGCTTGACATGACCTCCACCACACCTCCCAACCTGGCATGCATTTGGCAAGTGACTCGGCATTGCATCTGCACACAGAATCAACCCTTAACAACTTTGACAATTGCATGACTCGCCTTGGAAAGGTTCTCCACCAATTTCACAGAGATGTATGTGGCAAATTTCATATGTTTGACCTATCATGGGAGCCAGCTGCTCATTCTCATCAACAAGGTACACAAGCTGCAAAGGGTAAGCAGAAAAAGAGCAATAAAACAGAAAACAGTTCCCCAAAGGCACAAATGTTCAACATGTCAACATACAAACTCCATGCACTTGGTGATTATGTCTGATCTATCTGGCTTTTTGGCATGACCAATAACTACTCAACACAAGTGATGGGTACAGCACTCACACCACCCAAGGCCATTGCTAATTACTCAGGATGGAGTAGGGAGAGCTTGAGCACCGTCAGGTGAAACACTTGTATGCACAAATGAACAAGATCAAGTTCATGCAAGGCACTACAAGGCAATCATATTGGGAATGCTTACTTCATAGGTTACAAGATATCAAAGAATACTGTCACCGTGACAGTTCCAAAAATAATGACACCCTGTTTTTGCAAAGATCTGCTCCTGCACTGCTCTCCCAATACTCATTATCAAGTATCCACCTCCCAACAATTCTACTGGGACCTCTCTGAGTGGTGTGGGAGGAATCAGGATGACCCTGCAGTGAAGGTTTGGCCAAGAATAGTCAGGATAACTAGGTTCTCATGACGTTCACAGAATTTCCTACTGAAACTCAAGAATCACCTTCTCTCATGTTTGATGGGTGGCAAGTATGATGGTGACAAGACAGAATTCACAGCCTGAGCACAACAATGGAACATGGTTAGCTTTATCCAAAACCAGATCTACTGTCACAAAGTCCTTTGGGTCAATTACACCACTTACAATTTACAGTGTAGGAGTTTGCCACTCTCTACAGTTGAAACCCCATCTTTCACAGGTTTCCGGGTCGTCATCCCACATCAATCCGTGTCAATCCATGTCCAATCCATCCTATCCATTTGTTTCTGTTCCATTTCCATTCTGCTATTCCGTGTCCAGGTCATCCAGACTTACTGCCACTGTTCATATCACTTTGGATATCACACACTGGGGCTCTAGGCCTGCACTGCTGTCACTGCCATACTATAGAGGCAGCCCTCTTTATTTTCCTTCATGTCTGACAGGGATGACAAGGTCCCTGGAAGTTTTCATGTAGCATTTCCAATAGCTACATCCTACTTAAGAGCATGTCTAGCTAGGAATAGACCATCTTCTTGCAGTCTGAAGGTCACCTGCCCATGTGCAGGATCATCTCTAAGTCATTTCTTCCCTCCTTTTCCTTCATCTTCCCCATCTGTTTCCGTTTCTGTGTCCGGATCTGTTTCCATGTTATCTGTGTCCATTCTGGACTTTCATTTCCATGTTTTCCATGCTCCGGATTCTCTTGCCTGCGCTTGAGATAGGTTTGGAGCAAACCCTTCCTCTTCTATCCTCTTCAGAACCCCTGGGACGAGTTATACTCGCTCCCCACACTGACTATCTTTCTTACAATGGTGGGACCAGGACGCTCTCAACCCACACATGCATGCCAACATCATGGTCCTCACACATGAAGATGAGAGCGAACACCCCCATCCATATTTGTATGCCCGGATCATTGGAATTTTCCATGTAAATGTTCGCTATGAAGCAAAAATTAGGTGAATGAATGTCCTCTGGGTACAATGGTTGGCACAGGGCATGGATACCACCTCCATGTGGGCCATGAAACGTCTGCCACGTGTTGGGTTCTATAATTGCACTGATCCATCTGCATTTGGCTTCCTCAATCCTGAGCTAATCATTCGAGGAGTTCATCTTATTCCCGCGTCGAAGATAACGTAAGGTGGTTGAGAAGGTGATAGGGTGTGAGGGGATTCATCCCAAGGGATTCTTGGTGGTTTCCTATGAGTAAGAGGATGATGCTCCATGTATCCGGGCA
This sequence comes from Tylopilus plumbeoviolaceoides, assembly GCA_003316375.1. NCBI lineage: Eukaryota > Fungi > Basidiomycota > Agaricomycetes > Boletales > Boletaceae > Tylopilus > Tylopilus plumbeoviolaceoides. Next base: position 63,813 of record QFES01007732.1, read on the forward strand.
CTGATGGAGGGAACCTGACATTTCCGATGTGCAGGAAAGTGCGGAAATGCGAGTCCGGAGAGCGGATGACGAAGAGGGAGTGTGAAACCGGTGGGGAATGTCGTAGAAGATAGTGGGAAATGGCCCAAGACGAGGTGCACAGACGCTCGACTGGACAGAGACATGAGAACAAGAGAGAGTCCAGAAACACAGATTCTGGATACAAACAGCAATGGTACTGTCGACGAAGACGAGAAAGATCCTGCACACAGGCAGGAGACCTTCAGATGGCAAACCGAAAGATATATTTGAAGTCCTGAGGACAAGGCTTTATAGTCTGGGCATACCCAGACTTTCTAACTCTATTGGAAATAGTAGAAATGTCCCTGCACGTCGCACTAGGGACTGTCTAGCGATGTCAAAACAAACAAGGGTAGTCCAGAACAAGATAGATGAGCATCGACCAACTGATCCGGACGCGAACGAATGGTAAAACATGAATCCGGAATATCCGGAGCACGGGAAACATCCGGATAAGCACGGATAAAAACAGATCACTCACGGATCGCACAGGACGGACACAGACTGCAGCAGGACTCTTGAGGGACATATTGGGGGATACCTGGGAACCTGTGAAAAGCCTCTCTACAACCATAGGATCCACTGGATTCCTACAGCGTTCACATATGGACAGACATCAACATTGTTGCTGCCGCATTCCGTCACTCATCAGCAATCAGAGAACCATCAAGACTGGGAGTGGTTCTACATCAATATGTGAGTACAGTAAAAGTCATATTAAATTGTTGCTTATAAGACTATGTACAGCTTTGTTGATCAGGACATGTTTATGTGATATCGTGGTGGCGCTATTGGGCACAAGACCACGCAAGAGGAGACCGAATGTCTTCTTGATGACGGCAACAAGTTGGATAAGGTACCATTTGAGCTGGAATATGACCAACTTGGGTATGTGAGGGCAGAAAGTGACGTTGCGATGGGCAGTGGAGACAATGCCAAAGATACCTTGGAAGATGAGCACGAGGGTGAAGCTGCCAGTAAGGAAAGCAATGCCGAAGAAGACGAGATCAATAGCGACGACAGCAAGATTGAAGATGCTCAGGCTGCAGGCGATCTAGGGCTATCTGCCCCACTGGCAAATGACAAACTCCTGGATGAAATGAAAGAATTCAGGTATATAGGATTAGATGAGATTGTGGAGGAAGAGGAAGAGCCGACTTACCTCGGTGAAGGGGACTTTGGTGCCAAGGATGGCGAGAACTTGTATTGGGATGACTTGGAGCCTCTAGCATACTTGTAGACCCAGGTTTGTGAACGTGGCTTGCATGGTCAGGCAAGGCCTTGCAAGATGAGTGCAGGCCTTGCAAGGCCTTACCAGATTTTTTTTTTTTTGCTGATGATCAGACACAGATTGACATGGATTGATGCGGGATGGCAACCCGGAAAGCTGTGAAAGAGGGGGTTTCAACCATAGAGAGTGATGAACTCCTATAGTGTGTAAACTTTTTAAAACTCAGAATTCATATTTATATGTGTACCTTTGGTTCTGGAACCAAAACATTGCCAAATAGACTTAATTTGCTTGAGATTCCAGGTTTTTATATACAAAAGTCCAAAAACTGTTCCAATGGTGTTGCAGTTTTAAAATGGGCATATCTTGGCAATCTGTGGGCCAAATCACATGACCCAGGGCTCAGTTTGTAGCCAGGTGTTTGTACTTTGTTTGTCCCCACCAAAGCTAAGTGGAAGCATCAGCAAACCCCTTATGTAATGTGCAACACTGTACAGCTCTGTACAGTTGCACTACAGTGCCACAATGTTACAGATAGGTCCCTCTTTGTACAGTGCTGTACAATGAGTTACAATAAGCTAAAATATGGTTATTTTCATGTTGTGTTTAAATTTGATATCTGTAGTGCATCTGTGATATGTCTGTAGTGCACTGTAGGTCTGTAGCCCCTGTGTGAAACAAAGGGGTTTGCTGATGAATTCCCATGTGTGCTTGTGGTGCACTTCACACACCACATCAAGGTTAGGTATTGGAATGGTTTTTGGAGTCACTGTACCAGGATAGCTCTCCTGATGTAATAGAACAAAGTTCTTTGTCTACTCCCATCATCTGTGCTTTACTCACACCACCCAGGTAAGTCTGGTGGCCTTCCCTCACATATACATGCTCTGCTTGACAAACAATTCCCTCTTCAACTCACTTATGCAACTACATTCAATGGCTGTCAAAGCCTTACACTCTCTCAATCTGTTCTTGATCTCCAGATGGATCCCTTCACACATGAATAGCTATATACTGCTCTATCAAGGGTGAGATGAATGGATGATGTTTTTCTACTATTCAGTGAGTCAAATGAAGATCAAAATAGTGCAAACATTGTGTATCATTCCCTACTTATGTAAATTCTTCCTCACTATATTATGTTCCATTGTGTCACTTTCAAAACATCCACAGGCTCTGCTTGTATTGTATTATGTAACCACTACTTTGAATACAACCTGTGCATATTATAATTGTATTTTTCATATTCTTGAACAGTACTAGTAACTTCAAGCAAGGTTTTCACTGCCATAGTCAGCATTGCCCAAGTCATCAACTTTCACCAGATGCGCTTCACCATTGTAAACCGAGTAAGATCTTCCAATGGAACATGCTTCTTTCCACTACCCTTTGCCTTATGATGGCCCTGCCCCTCCCCTATTTCACTAACACATATGGCATCATCATGCCAATGGTCAACCAGCTTCTGCAACTGCTTGTTATATTCCCCTTCCTCAAAGCTTTCCCCAATAGGATCACGACCAAAATCATTCACGCGATCAGCCACTGCGCGAGCTTCCATCTCAGATCTTCGGCTATTAGCGTATGAAATCAGGTTCACACCCAAAAGAATCTTGATTGCCAAGAAGCTAACAAATGCAGAATGAGGAAAATATGATTCAGCACTGAGTGAGTCGACGTACCATAGCCAGAACAATACGGCCATAGCTATCCATTTTGTCAGTGGACGAAGATCCCATTGATCACATAGGTGACAAGAGAACATTAGATTCCACGATTGGAAGCAGATGAGGATGGCCAAAACGGCAAGCGGGACCGAAGCGAAACCAAGGCGCCGTGCAACGAGAGGCGATTGATCAACGTACGTATGCTATACATGGTTTGTCTTCAGCATCGCTGGACACCGTCGGTTGTGAACACGAACCTTGCAGGGACCATGCCGGCCAACGACGCTTCCGCTTGCCAGGTCTCGGCATAATACATCGATATACCGCTCGTAGACAGACGGACGGATATGATTGAACTTTGTAATGAAGGCATGCTTTAACCAATCCACCAACATTTCTGACACGAGCACAGTCATCACAGGCTGTTCGAAATGAGTCCGAAAACTGCCTCGAGAAGCAGAACACCCACATAGGAAATGGTCCAGAGGACATTGTTACCCCTAAACCATCCAAAGCTTTTCGGCATTACAAACCCTCCTGCGAAATCGAATTCAGAGCCACTGAGCTCTATCAAGTTGCGGAACGCAACGACGACGAGCATCAGAGATAAGGTAAAACGCTCCACGATATCTGCGCAGGTGATCTGAAAGAGATTGTCTTTTTCAAACTTCTTGAATACGCAGCCCTTGATTTCGACGAATTGATTGGAAACAAGGAGGGTAAGGAGGGCATGGTCGTAAGAGTTGACTGCGACGTTCAAAGCCAGCAATTGATAGAGCATCACGAGAGCGTGTGTAGCTAAGCACGTATGGCTTAATTACATGACAATGGATGGCGCATAGTCAGCTTACCGACATAGAGAGTCGCTAAAATGAAGAAGATCAATGGGCGGAGCACATGAGAAGAAGAGGCCATTTGGAGTGTCAGTCCCTGCAGCGTAGATCGTGAGAATAAACAATCGAGGATATCTTGTCCGATAGAAGCACATAGTCTATCTGCAATCTGCGTAGCGCTTGGTCGTCAAGCGGCATTCGGCCGAAAAATGGAGGACGCTCACTTCTAGGGAGTTGAATATAACATATAGCTTAATAGTATCCTGGCCGCGAATCGAATGGTAAATTTTGCTAGCGTCTGCGAGGGGTATGAGAAGTGCTATGGAGACAACGACTAAAAGGCTGCGTAAGATATCGGCCTTCTGGGAAGAAGGTAGATTTGATTTGGACCAAGTGATGAGGTTATACAATAAGCGCGAAACCGCTATGACGAAGCGGATGGGTTGGATTGTGAATGTGTAAAGGAAAGAGTCCAAGCAAAGCAAGGAGCCAAAGCCGATGATCTGGTATTTACTGTGAAACAATACCTTCGGAATGTGTCATCAACTCACCTTCTCTATGGCAAGGGGGATGCTCAAGAAGTTGCTGACCCGCTCCCACTTCAGTTCTTGATGAGAGTCAAAGTCGGTAGCCAGGAGCTCCTCCCGTAGATAATCCCACAGCGAGAACAATGGTTGATGGAACTGAGGGTCTGAATGAAGGGCCCTTTCAGATGGCGACGGAGGGCAGGGAGGGGGGGAAGAAATAATGGGTGTGGGTGGAAGCGACGCATAAGTGAGAGGTTGCACCGGTTCCTCGCGTTTGCATGTAGCCGACGTGACCATTGAGGCCGACGAAGTCCACGCGGCAGTCCCGATGGAAGTCGATGAGAAACGGCGTTTGGAGCGTCGCGGCGAGGTAGGCATCCTCGGAGGGCTCAGTTGGATGGAGGTGATGTGTGGGAACTTCGTACCGGTGACGACGAAAATACTCCGGCGAGCTTCTACTTCTCCGAAAACATGCATCTCGCCAGGACCAGTGTCTTGTTACACCCAAGGCTTCATTCTGGGGGGGTTATAGGCCAGCTTAGGTTTGCATCTAGCGGTCATCACACACACGAGGAGCACGCAGAGGGTGCTGAGTACAGCCCGGAGGGTCTGCCTGTCTGTTTCTCTCTCCGGAACTGTGCTCAATCTCCGTAGGTGGATTCTCTACGCCGTTTTGGCGGAATACTTTGCTGCTCTCGCTTTTGGGCGTTTCGTTTTACAAGTGGGCTCCTCCGCGAGACGACGACGCATACTTGACACGGTGGATTGCCTACTATGCGACGCCATCCGAGACATGGACCCGGCTGAACGAGAAACACATGTTGCAATCGCAGAAGGTCACGGACAACATGGCCGTGCAAGGCAGGGCAACGCGGCCAGGAATAATTCGGTACAGATATCCTCAGTAAGGGTTATTCTGGGTTCTGTGATACAGTGAGTGACGTTCGACGCTCCAGATCCCTAGAGCAGGCTTCCCCGCATTTGCAAGCTGTGGGCTCTGAGCCCAACATGAGCGGTGTCACCGCGCGGACGGATTAGAGCAAGAGTAGATTTTGTACGTAGATAAATGCGGCGGATGTCCGTGGGAAAGTGAAACGTTTGGTGTGGCTGCGCAACTGTTGGCCTCGTTGCAACTACTCTTCTTGCTGGGGAAAGCAAGCAAGTATACCCTCCACTTGCTCCCAACCTTCCATCATGTCCCCGCCGCTCAAAGCATGGTCCGCTCCCTTCCTCCTCCTCTCCCTTGCGCGTTTCGCGTCCGCGTCGCTCCCCCTCGTGGACTTTGACCGTATGGGCCAAGTCGGTCTCTCTGGTGCCTTTGCAGGCTTGGACCTTTTCAACGACTCCACTCCCTCGTCCTTCGACCCTTCTGTGTCGTCCTTGCTCTCCCGTACACCACAAGGAGCCCTCACTTCCATTGCTAATACGAACTCTGGTGGCTCGATTTCTTCCGCGTGTGCTATGAACGATGTCTACTATATCGCTGGTTCCTTTCTTTCCCTAGCCAACCTTTCCACTAGCTATGTGGTCTCCTACACCCCTTCTTCAGGCACCTTTTCTGCCCTCGGTTCCGGTGGTCCAAACGGTCCTGTTAGCGCTGTATATTGCGATTCATCCAACGACAACCTTTGGGTTGGTGGTCGCTTCTCCTCACCAGGTCCTTCGGTCGCAATCTGGAACATAAAGTCGAATTCGTGGTCCGCTCCTCCGTTCAAGGGTCTCAACGGTCAAGTCATGTCCATATCATCTAATGCCTCCGACACCAGCCTTTTCTTCGCCGGCGCATTCGCAACGTCATTCAGAGGTGGTGCGACTAGCAATAACAACCCCAGCGTTCCATTCTCTCAAGGCGCATCCCCATTTTCGTCGTCGCTCGTTCCGATCCCCCTTCAAAGCGCACAAGTTGTTGGAGCTCCCTCGTCCTTGGATTCCGAGTTCAGCAATATCGAAACAATCCTCTGTCCCACGGGTCCTGATGGACCTGGAAATACGTGGCTCGCCGCAGCCGGAAACACGGCCCTCATCACCATCCGCACGTTTGCTGCTATGAGTGCATACGGTGTCCGGATAGGGAACACGTTTTTGAATGGCTACGGTACAACGACTTTCAGGTAGAATTTAATCTATCATTCACTCCTCTCGTTGTTACTCATAAACATTATCCTTTTCAGCGTCACCTCAATCCCCGACAACACCGTCCAAACCCTTACATTCGTTAACCCGTCCACGGGCCAGAACATGACGTGCACGACCGACTGCCCATTGTCAACCGATGCATCCGTTCTGTATCAGGACTTCCTTTTCACGACTCCCGTGTCCTTGACCGGCGTGCAAATCACTCTTTCAGGGTGGAAAGGAGCTGCCCCTGGTTTGCACATTTTGCAGCTTCTGTCATCGGGAGCATTTGCCTCGGCCGTCAGCGGCCAGAACACTCAGTCTTGCTTTGCACCGAACCCATCCAACGTTACGATGACTGGAACCTGGTCGCCAAAGAATGCAGTCACCGACATTCCTGCCACTCTACAGACCGTCCTTGTCTCTACCGTCCCTGTCGGCACACCTGCTCCGCAAGCTCCCACCTTTACCTGGATGCCATATGTCTCTGCATCTGGAGAGTATGTGGTGAATCTCGTCATACCCGGTTGTAATGACTTCCAGGACTGTGGTCTTCGGACCTCAGTTCAAATCACGGTGTTCCCCGGCGGTGGATCTCAACCATTTGTGTCCATTGTATCGCAGCAAGTCCAAAATGACGTCTCAGTGCCTGTTTATAGCGGTCCAATTGTTCCTTCCTCCTCTTCCTTTGTGACCACAGTTACGATGTCGTTAGCTGCTGAACCGGCAGGGCAAGGTCAAGATGGACAATACGAACTTGTGGCCGGGAACGTCGAGTTAGTCCTGACGTCCGCCAACACCTCCACCTCGTCCGGCAATGGCTCTACTACTCTCGGAACGCAACGCGGATTTGGTTTCTTCGAGTGGCCGTTGAACTCGAAAACCACCGTCGATGCTACTGGCATTCTACCTAACACCAGCGAAACGGCAGCGGATATTGTTGGTATCGACCTTTACAATGCCTTGGGCACTGCGAACACAAATTCCGCCTTCATCTCAGCCACTGTGCAACATCCTTCGGGGGTCATCTTCTTAGGTGGTAGCTTCACTTTCGCCACCGGCCCGCTTAGTGGTACTGCCAACATCGTCGCCTACAAACAAGGGAGTCTCTTTGCCCTCTCTAATGGTGGCCTCAACGGCGCCGTCGCGTCATTGGCTTTCCACGGCGACTCGCTCTATGCTGGAGGTTCTTTCTCTGACACGCAAACGCCTTCGACTCAAGGAAAGTTGATGGGTGTTGCGATGTACAACGTGCAGACGAACTCATGGAGTGCGCTGGGTGCTGGTGTAAACGGAGCCGTGGCAAGCATCTCCCCAGCAGGCACTAAACTCGAAGTTGCTGGTAACTTCACTGAGACTAGGACTTCAGCCGGTTCTAGTTTCAGCGTAGGCGGTTTTGCGACGTGGGATATCACAAGTTCGTCGTGGGTGAACAGCGGTGGCTTTGTCAAAGGGAACTTCACTTTTGTCAGCAACGGGACATCCTCAAACGGCCAAGAAGTTTCACAACTTCTTGCTGGAAACGTACAAACCCTTGCGAAATTTGGGGCTACCGGCATGGTCATGCTATCGAACAGTGGTAGCGAGGACCCAACCGTTACTCCCCTCGGAATTCAGCTTGGTACTTCCGCGAATACCTCGGCTTCCGCTGTGCAAAAACGGTATAACCACCACAGACGTGCAACTTGGCTCTCGCACATGAGGATCCCCGTGCTGTTTGGTAGGCAAACGTCTACAAGCTCTTCGACATTACCCCCACCCCCTCCAGCTCCAGCTCCCGCTGTCTTAGCTGGGGTGTTTTGGTTCAACAGTTCTTCTTCCCATGAGGTTGCCATCATTGGTGGCAATTTTACCTTCTCTGCGTCGCCGTCTACGAGCTCTCAAGCTATCGCCATTTACGACCCAGTGACCTCCAGTGCTACCGCGCTCTCTGGTGATCAGATATATGGAGTAGTCCGTGCCCTGTACGTGGACACAGCGCCACATCTATATGTTGGCGGAGAGTTCAACCTGACTGGCACGAACGCAAACGGATTTGCTATCTATGACCTGGTTGGCCAGCAATGGCTGACTACCATCGCTCAGCCATTACAAGCACAACCCGGTTCCTCCGTCGTCGTCCGCTCAATCACTGCCACAGCCTACAAGCCCCACACAATTGTTGTCGCTGGTACATTCGCACAGGCAGGCACAGTCATGTGTCAAGCCATTTGTCTTTTCGACACTACCTTGAACCAATGGAGTCAATTGGGCTCGGGTGTGCAAGGCGATATTTCTTCCGTTTCGTATGGTGGCGTACGTCTCCCGCTCTCCTCCATCACGGCTATTTTCTGATCAGGTCTTTAGAACAATCAAGAGCTCCTCATCGCTGCAGGGGCCATAACATTGGCTAATGGCACCTCTGCCAACGTTGCACAGTACAGTTTCGCCAACAGCAGCTGGACTGTTATTGGTGACCCAACTGTGATCCCTGGTCCTGTCACTGCTGTAGAGGTCAATAATGGTAATTCGTCAAGTATTTTCGCCGCAGGACGGTAAGAGTATGTTTTGACTGATCTGAGTTATTGATGTACCAGTTGCTTAGCACGGGTGATGGTTCATCGTCCTTCATGATATTTTGGGATGGCGCTTCCTGGTACAACATTGGTGCGTAGCAGTTTCAAATACAATTTGCGCGGGGTTGACTCTCAAATCAGGCTCGCCTCTTGCAGCCAGCACGAATATTTCTCAGTTGCTCATGGTACCTCTGCAGAACACACATAGTTCGAACAGCATCGTTGAACCGGACAGGATGCTGATGATCTCGGGTGCACTGTCTGACTCGAGCTTTGGTTCAGCCTCTTTAGTGCTGTTCGATGGACAGACGTTCATACCCTACATTACTTCCATGTCAGCTCAGGGCACGCTCGGTTACGTTTCTTCCCTTTTCTATTCTATTGCCAACTTTAGTTTCAGTCAACGTAGTGAGTAATTTTTCGAA
>QFES01007735.1:0-29940 GCA_003316375.1 Tylopilus plumbeoviolaceoides
GATCATGCCTCCTCCCCTCGCCAACGTAGCGATGAAGATCAAAAGATCCTGGACATGGGAGGAATGGCACCGCTGGTTAGGCCATATTGGCATCAGTGGGCTGCGCAACTTACACAGAAAGAACCTCATTGATGGGTTCTCCTTGTGCGATAGCCCGCAGGACTTCGAATGCGATGCCTGCATTAAGGCAAAGACAGAACAAAAATCTTTGCTGAAGATGAGCACCCCGCGCGAACGGAAACCTGGTGAACTCACCCATACGGATGTGTGGGGACCTGCGCGAGTCACATCGCTGCATGGATATCAATATTATGTGTCGTTTATTGACGACGCGACCCGAAACTGTACAATCAGTTTCATGAAAACGAAGGATGAGACACCTACAAAGGTGAAGCAATACTTGGCGCACGTCGAACGCCAATACTCCTTCCTACCAAAGGCAATATGCGCTGATAATGGACGTGAGTACATAAATAAAGACTTACGCTCCTGGTGCCTGGATTGTGGAATCGAAATCCAGACGACTGCGCCGTATACGCCCGAACAGAATGGTGTCGCTGAACGCTGGAATAAAACGGTCGTTGAGTTAGCTCGCTCGATGATCTTCGCGCGCGACGTACCTCATGAGCTGTGGCCTGAAGCAATGAACCATGCCACATACATTCGCAATCGCGCATATACGCGTGCCGTACCTGATAAGATGCTGCACGAGAAATGGTCAGGGAAGCGGCCTGACATCTCGTTTATCCAGGAATTTGGACGACCTGTTTGGATACTCAATCAGGAATTGAATCCGTCCAAGCTGGATGTTAAAGTGAAGCAACATACCTTCATCGGGTATGAGGACGGTCCAAAAGCAATCAAGTATTATGACGCTGCGAAAAAGACAGTAAAAGTCAGTCGCGAGTACCGCTGGCCATTGACAACGAGTATACCTTCAGCCGGACAATGGTTTGAGGGGGAGGATGAAACAAGGACCTGGGACAAACCTCCATCCGACTCATATGACCACGCGGGAATAAAGCGAAAAGCGACTGAAGCTGAAATGAGAGTCAGTAAACGTCTGAAGGGCCATAAGATGGACATACCTCCGCCCGTAAATGAAATGACGGCTGACCCGGGTCAGCAAGACGAACGAAATGTTAATACTCAGAATTCGTCTATAAAGAACAGTGAAACATGTCACGAAGATGACGTGCTGCACTCGCCTTCATCCAGCATGCCCGATCGAGAGCGATCCGATGGGAACATGAACGACACTAAAAAGAGAGGTCAACCATCAGCAAAAGAAGTTCAGGATCACGACGACGACGTACCTGACCTACGCCACATTGATGATGACATGGACGACATCGAAGATGATGACCCTGATTGCGAGAAATCAGTGTCGATAGTGGCCGCCGCTGTGTATACTGCATTCAATGAAGCGCATATCAGCGGAAAAGATCCTAAAACGCTCAAAGAAGCAATGTGCTCACCGGAATGGCCTGAATGGGAGAAAGCCATTGACACTGAGCTCGAAACGCTGAGATGCATGGGCACTTGGGAGCTCATCGACACTCCCGAAAATAGGAAGCCTATCACTAATAAATGGGTCTTCGTCCGAAAATACGATAAAGATGGAATCTTACAGAAATATAAGGCCCGCCTCGTGGCCAGAGGGTTCAGCCAGATTCCTGGCATGGACTACAATGAGACGTTCTCGCCAGTGGTACGCCTCGAGACGATATGCGCTATTCTTGCGCTTGCTGTAGCCGAAGATTGGGAGATCCAACAAATGGACGTAAAAGGGGCTTACCTCAATGGAAAGCTCAAAGAAGAAATCTATATGGATCAACCCCAAGGTTACCATGATGGCATGTCTCGGCTATGCCGCCTCCTAAAAACCCTGTACGGACTTAAACAGTCTGGCTGGGAATGGAATGAGGAGCTTGATCTCAAGCTCGGCAGAATAGATTTCAATCGTCTCTATTCTGACGCCTGCATCTACATACGACGCAAAGGTGATTCCATTGAAATAATAACAGTATGGGTTGATGATCTGCTGCTGTTCACAAACAGTAAAGCAAGGATGGTCAAACTTAAAAACGACCTAAAAGGGCTGTTTGACATTACCAATTTGGGTGAACCGAACAAACTCGTCGGTTTGGAATTCACGTGCGATCGGGAACGGGGGACGCTTACCATAAAGCAATCTCAATACATTGAGAGCCTACTCGAAAAGTATGGTTTGCAGGATGCCAACTCGGTATCCACCCTGCTCGACCTAAATGTTAAACTCCAGCCTCGCGAAGCGAGTGCAGAGCTACAGGCCCAATATGGGAATTATGCATCGCTCACAGGATCGCTAATGTACGCCGCAATTGGAACTCGCCCAGACATTGCGTATGCCGTCAATAAACTCTGCTCGTTCAATAATAACCCCGATATGGCACATTGGAGTGCCGCGAAACGCGTCCTACGTTACCTGAAAGGGACAAAGGACATGGGGATCACCTATACAAAGAATGGTGTGAACAGCAAGTTTTATGGCTATGCTGATGCAAGTTTCGCAAGCAATCACAACCTCACGTCGACGAGCGGCAATGTCTTCATCCTGAATGGGGGTGCTATTACCTGGTGCTCGAAGAAGGAAATATCTCCCGCGCTATCGACCGCTGAAGCTGAGTTCAATGCGATGGCACGCTCCGAAAAAGACATTATCTGGCTACGGAATCTCTACAAAGAGATTGGCTATGAGCCAAAGAAAGCCACGATTTTGTATGGCGATAATAAGTCTGCGATTGCCATCGTAACCAACATGCAATTCCATGCGAGGTCAAAGTACTTCAATCTGAAAAACCTCCACATGCGGAAATCAGTCAAACTCGGCTGGTTGACTCTCGTTTATTGCCCAACGGACGAGATGACAGCCGATATATTAACTAAAGCCCTACTGCGTCAGAAACACACACTCCATTCCAAAGGACTCGGCCTCCGCTTGGCTTGAGGGGGAGTGTTGGAGATTGACCATCGACCAGTAGTCCAAACAAGTCCAAACCAAGCTTGGCGAATGTGCCGAGACCAGACTCAAGGATTATACATCTGAGTCAAACATTTCCAATAATGCTGTAGTATATAAGGTCGGACTGTACTGTAGGGGAAAATAATCAGTCGTCTTCCCCGGCCCTCACAAGGGCTCTTTTCCCGCTCGATAACTCTCGCCATCCTCGCCTGTCAAAATTCTGTGCCTGTATGTACCACGTGGCCATAGAAACTTGAACGTTGTCCATCTTCCACCACGTCTTTCAATCAAGATGGACTTGTTGGTCACAACGGAACACAGCGACTGGAAGTGCTACGTGCAAACATGTTTGTGGGCGAGAACCCTCTTGTGCATTGTTCATTTTTTCATTTGTTTCAAACGACTGACGCACTTGTTCCAGGCTCCGTGGCTCCGTCAGTACCCGCTCTACTCAAAACCTACACCCCTGCCAGTGTTGGCAGGCCATTTCAATGAGGCAAACTTCTGCAACTCGGAGTTGTATGGCAGGGACAAGGCCCAGTTCTCGCTCATCATTGGCTTGCTGAAGCAAACCATCGACTTGGTGATGCTCCACTTTGGAGAGGTGAGATCATTGGGCGTGTTGGCTACGGTCCCGAATACGAGGTGCATCGCGACCAACATTGTCGGCCTGGTCCCACTGACGGTCATCCCCGCACACAGATCACCCAATCGCTCGCGTTCACCGCGATTCTGTTCACATCAGCAAACTCACCCTTGTCTGTCTAGCTTGTCCCAGGATGGGAAAGCCAGGACAGTCCCCAGGACTTTCCAGCAAGGTACCTAGTTGGCTAGGTATGTCCAGTTCTGTCCCAATCTAACCTAGGCTGGACAATTCTAAGAGTGTGAACTTGTACTATATTCCAAAATTTCTGTCACAGAATGGACCAGCCTGTCATCATCCTATGTCTGGGCTGTGAAAATCTGACTCATCCAGAAGCACACAATTTCATAGACACTACTGGCCCAGGTACTCAACAGATATCACCAGGAACACAATGAATTGCAAATGACATTACAAAATGACATGAAGGTCATTAATAAAGTTCGTGCCACCAATCGGCACCATTCCCACTGGTCAGAGCACTGTAAATCGGCCAGGATAAGTAGCACTAGTTAATCAAGGACGACATCAATTCCACCCGTCGCTGTGGCCATGGGAACACTCTCCGCGGTACCATCACTGTGCCGAGTTGAGCAGGTGTGAGATGAGAGACTGAAAATTTACCTTCCAATTTCCGCCCATTGTCGCCGCAGAGCCTTGGTTTTTTCCGCATGTACTTCATAGGCCCGGGTATCACATTTTCTCATTAGCCCCAGCATTTCCAGGTACACGGGCATGTAAGTCGCAACACGGAAATTGACCTCGCTTTGCGGCGCGGCAATCTCGTCAAGAACAACCTTCAGCTGTAAAAATGGTTGTTAGTGCAATCCGTGTACCTATCCGGTACAAAACATTACTGCGGTGGCAGCAATTGCAACAGCCACTCTTGGAGCTTCATCACGAAAGACTTCGGGGAACAACTGGCCGACCGACTTGTCACTGTTGTAAAAAAAATTGACGATGAGGCCAGCGAGGGCAGGATGCGCGAAGTTGTTCGTCTTTCCCTGCCGGCAAGTTAATACGGTACCCGCTAAGATGGGTATGCTTACCTCGCCGTCCACACCATCCTGTAAGAATAAGCCATTATCACCCAACAGAGCAATGGCAATTTGCTTGTTGACCTCGCGCCGATTCCCCACGTCCCATTCGTACCGTTGCGTAACGTAGGTGCGAGCCCTTTTTCTGAGGGCAGAGCGCCAATTGCCTAGATCCTCCCAGAGCTGTGGAAGTCAGTCACGAAAAAATTTGATGAGTCTGTGGCGGCTTACCAGTTTGCACATATCGTTGGAACGTTCAGGCCACCACCCTGCGACAGGAGGTTGTCAGTAATAAAGGGTCGTAAAGCAATGGTCTTTACCTTCAGGAAGGTAAAGAGATTGAGCGATCCTTTCCGCGATCGCTTCTTCGATGTACTCCACAGCTCGTTTGTTGAATTGCGGTCGGAGGGGAAATGCGTTGATCAATGCTGCGTCGCAATGGGAGAATTGTTTCGCTCGCTCGATGATGTCGCGAACCGCCGGCTCATAGAAATGGAGCTGAGACGGATCCGCTCCCTCGGTTGCAGGACCAACATACTAGTAGGACCTGGGCACTTGCAATGCGGACCAGTTTCCTTGTGGCGACTGTGTAACCTCATGTCGGCTAACTTGTTCCTGCGGAGCAACCGTGACCACTGATGCACCAGGTGCAATATGCGAACGCGGGGCCGAGGTGGAGCGCTGTTGATGTCTGATTGCAGCTAAATGTGAGTTACTCGGGAGGTTTTGAGCGCGGTTCCGTCGGCGATGCATTGCCACAACGTCTTCAACGTCATTGCCTGTTGTGGTAGCGGTTACGAGGGAACTCCCAAGATTATGTGTCTCATACCTTGTAGTCCATGTGCCAGCTGGTTTGGGGGGCCTGGAGTGCGATGTAAGCCGAGGATAGGTGAGAAAGAAAACGACGTACCCTGGGGATGGGAGAAAGAAGGTTCTCCGATATTCGTAGACACAAGTGTACGAGCACCTAGGGGGTGGTCATCAATGTCAGAATTTGACGAAAGTAAGAACTTACTATACTCAGACCCTTTGTCGCCATTTCGAAGCACAGCCTCTGCAATCCGCTCGTCCTCGCTGGGTGCTACTTCATCGACTTCAACTTCGTTGGAAGCAAACAGCGTGCGTTGCTCATTGGCTGTACGAGGTAAATGAGTAAAGGATTGAGTACGGTGGAGTCCCATACTGCGTGGAGGAGGTGAGCCTGGGTCAGACTCGTCAAGTGGGTCATCGAGCAGCGTTGCCGCAGCGTTGCGGGGCCTCGAGGCTATGTCTACCCCTGCAAATGTGACTTAAGCATCGTTAGACAGTCGAGAACTTAGATGACACACGAGGAGCATTATGGGGCAATCCTCCAATGGGAGAATTTGAGGTACTTTGATGCTGAATCAGGTGGTGGCTGGATTGGACTGTAGATTGTGTGCGAGAAACACGAGATACCTGAGGAGGAGCCTCCAAACCAGACTGAGTGGCGCGAGACAACAGTCTGAGATGAGAAGAACGGCCGTTTGAGACAGCGTCTTCACCGCGCCGGGTGGAAGAGCAAACTGAAGCGGCACGAGATGTCGGGGGAGTAGAGACACGGGAGGAACCACTGGAAAAGAATGAACTAGCGCGGGACGATGGGACTGATTGATGAGAGGGACCCAAACTCGAAGAAGCTCCATTATGATCAACATTCGGCAGCCTGAAGCCGAACTGTTGATCTGGTGCCGCTGGAGTGAACGAGGGTTTGATGGTAGCCAATTCCTCGGGCTGAGCGTTAGACTCCAGGACAGGAAGCGTAGACTGAAAGCGAGGTCGTGGACGTGGCTGTGAAATACCTCCGGATCGAGAACTCGAAATGGGCGCCATTGGGTTCACTTCGAGGTCCTTGGTTGTGGCATCCAAGATCGCTAACCGTTTTGATCTCGGAACTCGAGAGGCAACCTGTAACTCCTCAAGATTCTGCATCTGACTCATTTGACCACCACTACCCCGCCCACTACGTGATGATCGTCGCACCTGGGATTCTGTACGTTGTCGCAAACAGAGTCAGTAGCAAAAGAGGAAACATGTACATGGGGCACACCGGGTGACGGCTCAATTTGCGATCTCTGACGCTTTGAACCGCCATCCGTCGGAGAGTCCGAGTCAGAGTCTCCATCTTCATAAATAACTCTCCGCTTGGGGGGCATGAGATTGGACTTGTAAGTGGAGGGAAGAAAGAATGGGAGTCGGGGTTTCAGTCCATCGACTCAATTTTATGGTTCAGGTAGTAGCCAACTCGGAGGTTATCCTGAGTCACAGAAGGACGCAAAGTTCACATGACAATAAATCTTAATCGCGACATACAACGCACGCACTACATCAAAAGTACATATCAAAATACATCAAAGGTTATACGCCAACTTGAAAAAAGTGTGATTCGGAACAACCCAACAGGAGTAAGAAAATTTGTGTCAACTAAGGATTGTGGGACGTTGGAAAAGATGTGCGAAAGAACTCTACCCATTGGTGGTATGGAATGAAGATGGTGCGGTTGAGGAATACCAATCGCGAGAGGGGCCAGGGTGAGGGGGTCGGGGTGCTGGTTGTAATCGTTTTATGTTTGGGCCCTGATCAGGCTGAGCAGCGTCAGGTCGTTTTCGACTCGTGCCTGTGGTCGCCGTTTGAGCTGGAGTGAAACCAGAGCCACTGATTTCACGGAGGGGAGCATGGCGTGATAAACGCGATGGGAGGGGGGCGTGCTGTTGTGCTTGGAAGGTTGGCAAAGAGTCCGATTCATCAGATGAAGAGGCTGCCGGCGAAGGAGAACGTTGAGGTTTCTGTGTACCCTGCTGGGTCAAAGGTGGTGGGATCCTGTGCCATTTACCATCGTCTAGGCCACACAGCGTCTCGAGAATGGCGCTGATCATAAATTCATGGGTAACCGGGTCCGCCGTTGTGCTGAAGTGACCATCGGAAAAAACCATGGGGACAATGATCTTGTCACGGAGCTTGTTGAGGAGGGGGATCAATGGGCGGAAATAGGGTGCAATATTTGGCAGTATTTCGGCAGGCCAAGAGACGTTGGACTGGATTATCCCGGTTTTCGTGACGCTGGGGTGAAACATATTGAAGTAGGTATCAAAGCACTTTAGTTTCGCTTCTGCTTTGACTTGGTGAGGTCGCTCCATCAGCAGGCATATTCCGAGTAGCACATAGAATATCGATTCGAGGTCGTGAATAGGTTTGTGAACGACGGGTTCTTCCGGCCCCGCAACAACCAATTCTGCTGCCATCCACAACCAAGTCCCCTTGAACATATAACAGATGAGATGAAAAACCTTGTTGAATAGTAGGTGGTATGCTTACCGTGCGGAACAGAGGATTCGCTTCTACTGCGGGCCGTGAATTGTCTGGGGAATCGTCTGCCATCTGCAGCTTGATATCGTGGTAGCTTTTCAGTTCAGAGACCAGGATGTACAGCCGTTCTTCATCATCGCGACCCAGTAGCATGACCGGAACATCATCCCGACCGTTGGTCGAAGTCAATGGCTCAGAGTCATTGGACGGACCAGAGTTCTGATCGGGGGTGGTGGGGCAGGTGGTGGGATGGGAGGATACGGAGTCGACGGGGACTGAATAACCCCAGTCGGCGAGGAGGCCACGATAGGAGACGAACTCGCCAATCTTCTTGCGAAGACGAGCTTGGGTGTCTTCGGGAAGGGGATCCAGGAACTCCAAACGCTCTCCCGATATGGTTGCGAGGACCATGAGAAGATTGAACAAACTTATGTCGTGGTGTAGAATCTTGGCTTTCTGGAGCGCATCTCTGTGAGCTGGAGTGCATTGAGTGAATGAGATCAACGAATAAAAAGAACGCGGCCTACTTTGAACGTAATCGATGAATACCAACAGAAGCTCTGCGAGCGAGTTGAATTTCAAGACTTCAGTTCCAACGGGCGTCATTATGAGGCGAGCAAGAACGCATAGTTGATATTGACGTTGACTTTTGCTACGGTTGGCTCTGGAAAGCAGGGAACGGAGAAAGTGTGTTGAGTTGTTGGACTGCTCCCCCGGACGGGTCAGATGAGGACCTTGTACTTGTGTTTCATGTATGTATGTTGGAACGCCGATGACGCCTGCAGCATTGAGCATCTTCAAAATGGCACCTTCAGTATACTTCCGCATAGGGTCGATCCAAGTATCTTTGATTACAACGCCACGGTGGGTCCGGGGCCACTGGTAGCTTTCCACTGAGCCGGAGTTCGAGTCGTCTATAGCGCAGCCCGAGCCATAATCATCTAGGTCCACCGTACCGCTCCAGACCGTGGTTCCGCGTCCGTGCATCAGGAAAAACCTCCCTCAGGAAATTTACTGAATTATGAGACTATTTCACCAAAATACACCCTATTAACCACTAATGTCTGTATTGTCAAGAAATCAAAAGATTACATGAATATAACTAGCCCCCCTAGCTATTTCATGAAGTACTGCAAATAATCCTCATATTTTCAGATATTTTTCAGCCTAAAATTGCTGTAATTGAGTAGATATCTGCATAGTATAGTCTGGTATTAGCAGTATTTCTACAAGAAATTGTCAGCTAATTTGCACATGATCACACAATAAATCTCAGAAATATTATAGGATTCACCAGGTATATATGATATATCAACTGGGCAGTGAATCAATGACAGCCAACCCAAGCAATAATGGGTTGGGCAAGGTGGAAATAATGTATGTGAATATTTTACTCGTCAATAAGGTCCCAGCTAATTTCCCCAATAATTTCATCTGCTGTCAATTCCGACGACAGCAGACTCGTGGGTTTCTCACCACTAGACATTCAAAATGTTAGCTCCCAGTCAACAGTCTGAGAATACGAATACATACACAGCGGCAGAGTAGATACCATGCATAATCTTGTGGTATGTGACTGGGCGTGACTGGCGAAGACTGAGAAGGATGACAACAAGTCGTTTGAACAGAGAATCCAGCTGGGGTCCAGTGAAATCAGTTGGTCGGGCGAGTATTGTGTCCTGGATAACTGACACGATCTAAGAAATCATTGGGAGTTATATCAGAATGCTCGAAAAATGAAAAGATCGATTTTCTAACCGCCACTGAAGCCAATGCAACCATGAAAATTGAAACTTCACGCTGCCCAGGTTGGGCATCGCTTGACGAAGCAAGCCGACCTGCGAACTCGAGCCCAAGTGCATTGTACTGTGTTCCAGGCGTGAAAAATGCGCATTCAACAGATTTGGCAACAACGGGATTCTGAAAGGGTTTCGAAGTATCAAAGCCTTTGTCTTCAGACCAAGGATAGATGAAATTGTTGTTGTTGAGAAGCGCACTGTTGTGCTGGTACGAGTTTGTGGACAAACCGAGAACACCCGGTGCGACTAAGGTAATACATTTCTTGAAGCTGCTTCTGTATAATCCAAAGACGGTGGGCAACCTGCGCAGTACGAAGAGTCAGTAACTGGGCCAACAACCGAGAACAGCACACTCAGCGCAGACCCACGTAGTCCTGCAGGGGCGTAGTGTAGAAAGTTTCTGAGCCTTCCTCCAGGCAATGTGCAATGTCATACTCCCCGTCGTAGCCATTCGAGTCAGCCGCGTTGATGAGCGCAAGAACTGCAATATCTTCCAGTCCGCGCGTGCTGAATGGGGTAGACATTTTCAGCACGGCATCGTTTGACATCACCAGCATCACTTGTGGATCGCCGACTATCAATGCCTGCTTGCCATACTCATAGCTGGCGTGGATGACTTTCCTGATGTCGGGGTTCTGATCTTTCACCCCAATGGCAGCGGTTTTCTTGCTCTTCATGTAAATTTCCAGATTGGTACGTGGCTTCCAGGGCGGCGTGTTTGAATCATCGTCAGTCGTGGTGTCGGCACGGTCCCCACGAGCGGTACCGGCATCAGCATTTGCTGCCTTCTTCGAAGAGCGGCCAGCCCTAGGGCCAACATTCAACTTCTGCTGTTGCGTGCTCGGAGTAGCTTTCTGGTGACGAGCGTGGATGATCGGTTGCTGTCAAGGGACTGTGAGAACACTCCAAATCATTTGTGTTGAATTACCTCGTGCTCAAGCTTCATCTTTTGCCGGGTATTCTTTCTAGAGCGCGCAACGGCTCGCTCAGATTGGTATTCAACATCGTCGTCGTCAAGTCCACCGCCAAACTCGGAGGAAAGAGACTGGGAAATAGCGGGCGGGAAGCCGGCAGCTGGTGTCGGATGAGAGCTGGTGTCTGTGAATTCAGATATGAACCGCCAGGGTTGAGCACGGCTTTGCGAGGCAGAGGTCAATGAATGTGAGCTGGCGGTAATGGTGTCAGAATTTGGACCGCCAGGAGAGTCTGGAAAAATGTACCGTTTGCTGACTATCTTGGCTTCCTGAGAATGGCCAACGGTGAGTCCGAGTCGTCCTCCAAGGCTATACGATTTCATTACCTCGGCTTCCAGAACATGAGAAGGTACCTCATCACACTGTTCCTCGACGCTACTGTTATCTCCGAGCTCGTCTCCGTTCCCAGAGCTTTGTGTGTCCTTGCCGGCAACCTCCTCGCCATCTTCATCATAACAACCATCCCAATCCTCGTCCGTATCGTCAACATTGATGCTCGGGACACGATGGTGCGTAGTGCGGCAGCCAGATTCCTGCATGGACCTCGAAGGCGGGATTTGGGCTAGCAGACGAGCGGTCAGCGTGAGTTCCCTTACAAAAAATTGACCATCCAACTTACTAGGTTTGACTCTCTTATTCTTGATTTGCTGGGCTTCAATGATCGATCCCGAACGCTTTCTTTTGTCAGACTTGTCAGCCGAAATGTCGGGCACGCTTGGGTCAGTGACTACTGCATCTTGCTTAGTTGGCCTTGACTTCTTCGATGCCGCCCAAGCTAACAATGCAGTGAGTAGACTCATCAAGTGTTCGCTTTCAATGATATGACCCAGACTAACGAGGATTGTTAAGAAGCGCTGATTTCGCAGCACGGGAAGCTGTATTTGGTAGGACTAAGTTATAGTGAGCCTTCCGAAACAAATACTTGCGACTGACCCCGACTCTTAGACTCTGGCTTGGACAGCTCGGGTTCAGGTCCTTTTTCCTCATGAGTCTGGCCTTCTTTGTCAACACTTGATATTCTACCGGTTCGTTTGGATGCACAATGCTCCAGCCGCATTGAACAAACTTGGGCAGATGTAATTCTAGAACTCAAAAGAAGGACGAGTCGGAGGAGAGAACAAAAGCAGTGGTTCACGAGGACGAGGTTGAAGAGTAAATAAAAGGAATGAAGAGTCGCCTTTGTATCTGGTCGAGCCATCGGTTGGACATTGGACAACATGTTGCACCTTCGCGATGCGGCCAGCCTTAGTGCTGCTATGGCATGCACAAAAAAGGAAATCAATTGAATGGATGTCGATTACATCAGCACTGTGAACGAGCTCAAGCCTTATAGTTTGCAAGGCACAATAGTACGCGCAAAGCAGATCTCGTGTAGCATCCAAGGTATATGTGTGGACAGGTAGGGGCTCAAACGACGCAATGGGAGTCCAGGAAATGAGGGAGGAAACTGTGTATGTAATTGGAACCGGTGGTGTCTAGTTTTGATGTCCATAGCTCCTTCAACGAAGTTGCGAGAACATGCACATTTACTGCAATGAATAACATAAAGTAGGGTTTCAAACTATGAGTAAGATGTAGTGCTACTAAGGAATGTGAACATCACCGGTGCCTCCCTCCCCCTTCAATTATCACCGTGTCACTTGAAGTGAGCACATACACAGATCCAAGAGGCGAGTTTCATACATCTTGCGTATCTGCCTTCGATCTGCGACCGCGATCTGCTTCAACTGATTTCCTCGCCTCTTGTTTCGCGTGGCTTTTCGAGTGCCAACCTTTCAATCCTCGTATCCTTGGCCTTATCGATAGCTTGCCGAAAGGTTGGATGACAGCCGTGGCTGTTGCGGATCAGGAAGAAGGACATAGATACCTGGAACGGGAAACTCTGAGCCTCTTGGCGATAGAACTGAGAGATGGCTCCGAGGTATGGAATTAGATGGTGAAGACGCTGAGGAAGATGTATAACACGAGAGTGATGGTGTTTGACTACGGGCTCGAAGGGTCCGATACGACACGGTGACATTGCGAAACTTGTAAGTGGATGAGGCGATATCCGGTAATGCTTAATATACTCAAAACAAAGAGACTCACCTGCGGTTCAGAACGTAAAGAAAGGGAGTAATCATACGGCAGGTCAATCTTCTTTGGAGGGGGATCCAGTGGTGGTGGCTCTAGTGGCGAAGCAGAGCTGGTGCGACTGACGGACTTTTGAGGCTTCCGCAAGAGGCATATCCACAGCTTCTTTGCTCTCTTGAAGTGGCAAGTACGCTCCCAGTACACTGTTAGTGTTCTCCTCAAGGAGGGGGGACCTCCATGTGGGTGCAGCGATGTGACGGCGCTCACGCCAATACTTGTCTGGGCAGCCTGATACTTATCGCTGTCACATCGGGAGGTTGTCTGATCAGATTCAGTGTCAGGTATGGCCGAGAGCTCGAATGCGGGTCGCGACAATGGTTCTGCCTCATCCTCAATCCAAAGTCAATTCGCGATGGCGTATCGAACATGCTCATGTTTGGAAACGGCGCACTGAACCTGCCTGGCATTCACTTCAATGGCCGCCTAGACCAAAGGAGAAGCACCGACCAAAACACTGCCAAGGATGCTGCTTCGGCCTCAACTTCTTTACGAGTAAGTTCGCAGAGAACAGTCATCTAATTTGGGCCGTGAGTCCGGCAACATGCAAAAAGATTCAACTTACGGATAAGGACACGGCCATGAGGTCCGAGTGGATGGAGGTTGTCAAGGGCGGGTAAGCCCCCTGGTCGTGACGAGGCCACTTGTAGATCCTGATCAAGAACATGGCGTTTCTATAAAAGTCAGGTGAATATCAATAAAGGGATAAAGAATGATATCACCAACACACCTCGGTGAGATAATGATGACTTGTGCATTCCTGGTACGATCTTTGGTACAGTTGGCAACGATAGAAATCGAGCGTGCCATCAATCTCGCCCATAAAGCACAGATATGTAGGCTGTATAGCCGAGTCAACGATGGCGTCTCGAGAGCATACACACAATTCTTTACCTGGAATGCAAACACGAATGTCTGCAAGTCACGAGCGACATTATTTTCCTGTCACTGGATCAGAACGAAGCACACCTTTTCATCACCCGACATATCGGATATGTTTTTTCCAGCGCTTCTCATCAGCAAACCCCTTGTTTTCGCACAGTGCTGACAGTCATGACAACATTATGACAGCATCTTACAGCATGACAGCTCGGAGTGTCACAGAATGACAACCGACCCCAATGTGACAGCACATCCCCAGGCACACAATGTCACAGTTCCCAAATGATCACAGCGCCGTACAGTCTCGCAGTAGCCTACAACGCCACATTGTCCTGTTGTCCTGCTCACTCACAGTACAGTACAGTCCCACAGTGGCACATAAGAACATATGTATCATGATACTAGTTCCCAATATCAAACAATTCAGCTTTGCCTTTGGCTGGATGAATACAAAAGGATTCATGAGACAAGTGAACGACGGATTACACCAGGTGACACGGTACTATATAGCTATTGACATATAACAAAGAAAAAAAGGACTCAGGGGAAACCACATGACAATCAACAGTCCACTTTCTACACCTCGGGCGACTGCGCAACGTTGCGCTCAACCTCAACTTGACCTAAACGTAGTACAGGTGAGGACATGACACAGTTTGAACCATAGCACATACCAAGATCCTGCTCAGCGCTCGACGTGGAGTCCTGGCGGCGACGTTTCGGGAGGGAAGCTGGAAAAAGCATGCCTCCGTTCGCCCGGATGGAATTACGGACTGACCCAACATGTGAATCGGCGACATCGCACCTCCTCTGCATCTCGCCGACACGACTCTTGTAGAGTTTGTTGCAGGCAACACTCTCGGCTAGTTGCGCTTTTGCTACTAGTAGCTCCTTCTCGCAGCGGCGAACAACGGACTGAGTTCGTGCAACCTCGAGGAGCAGTAGCCCATCTTGCACTTTAAAATCTTCCAGCTCGGAGTCAACGTTGTCAGAGCTATCCGAGTCGGGCTATAGGACAGGTAAATTATAAGCTTCAGACGATCTTATAGAACGTACATTCAACCGTGACCTCTTGCCCAATATGCTGAGCTCCACCCCGGAGCCGCCCATTGGTGTCTGCGGAATGAACGCGTGGATAGGTGTTCCAATTCCACTGAGGGAAGAGAGGGCTGTAAAAGACTTGCGTGTATGAAAGGCTCCCACGGCTGATGGTGTGCCCCTCACTGGTAAGCCTGGTCGGGGAAAGGAAGTCGCAGGTCGGCTGATTGATAGCAAAGATACAGAAGTGTTGGCACCAGGCGTGCCAGGGACGACGCTCCGGGAGACAACAGTGAGTGGGGTTAGATTGTCGCTTGGGGGCGGTGACGACAATGCAGAGAGCGTGTCGTGGGGACTTGAAGCACGGCCATCCGCTGACGACGAGTCTTTGGAGTGTCGGTTTGAACTGGTAGGCATATTGGGATTGTGGGTGGATTGAGGAAACGTGATCGCAGTTGAAAACCTGTCACGAAAATTGCCTTGTTGGGTAACAGTAGCATACTAATTGGTATCAACACATATACTATCTTGGACACGGCTGGGACTACACAGATCTGCGGACAACTCGCATCCCAACACTTGCGTTTGATGTAAAACAGTGGCACTCCCCGTTGAGAAGAGTAATGAGCGGTGAGTTCTCAGCCGACGGTTGTGAGACGACCATGGACCCGGATGATGAGTCGCTGTACATAAGTAGTGCGTCTTGACGTCGAAAATGGTGGGCTTTCGGTGGATCGAAGGCGGGTTATGTTCATGATACATGACTCACTAGAAACCCAGCCCTGTCACGTTGATCAGGTCGCCGGTTTTATCGACGATCTTCAGAAGTACGCCTTTGAATCTTGATGCCGGCCATCAAATTCCCATCCGGATGTCTTTCGGAGCGGGTAAGCATAATGTATTGCGAGTCTGTATAGCATTTACCAGAGAGATCATGCGAAGACGCCGACTTGTGAGGTCGTCGCACACGGGATTGTACACGCTCAAATGATTGTATTGCGCCGTCGTAGCCCTAATTCTCAAAGCGCGAGGCTCCGTAGAGATAATATGCCTGGGGAAAATCATCAGCCACCATACTTACATTGTACCGTGAACATGCCTGAAGCGTATCATACACGGGGTCATCATGGATCGTGGCGATGAGATCGCCTCGCGATATCGCGCCCGCGTACTCTCCGGCCAAAAACAAGATGACAGCCTAGGCAGCAAAATTAGACGGTTATCCCAGAATCATGATACATTTACCTTGATGAGAAGCAAAGCATTCACGCGACTCGTATGACAGTGCTTGAATGCAAAGTCCCATGCCCGATATGCCTCATTGTATTCAGTCGATGTACACATCACCGACCGCCAGCCCTTCCAACGATCAACACGTACCTTAGACGAGCACCAACAACTGGTCCACGACAGGCTTGGATAGCGTCTCGCAGTTGAGCGCATCAAACAACGGGTTAATACGCCACTCGGGACCATCGACCATGCGTTTTTGTTTGGGCTACGCATATCCCGTCGCGATTGCTATCATAAAAACAGCGACAGAAAACTCACCGGCACCGTTTGCTTTAATTGTTCCGTTAACACGCTGTAGATCGGTAACGCCGACCCGGGAATATGCGTACAATCGCCCGGTGCTGTACGAAAATGAGTTGAATTGAACGATGAGATCACCCATGTCGAATGGCTACTTACGGTATTTCGGTGGGGGAGGACTCTCGGCTAAGCCGCTGCACGCGCAGGCGCAGCTTGAGTAATCGGACCACCGGGAGGAGGTCCGTGCTGTTGGGGAGGCGGCCTACCCATCGGATGTTGCGTTTGAGGCGGACCCCTCACTTGGATCGGCGGGCCGTGACCAACCGAGGGCGGTAGTCCATACGGTCCAGGCTGAGGGTGAGCCTGAGGCAGCGCATACACACTGGAAGAAGACTGAGCGGGGGGCGGTGCGTAGGGTCCTTGAGCCTGTGATGGAGGTGGCGTATAGGCTTGAGGAGCTTGCGACAGGGGAGGCGCATAATGCCCGGGTTGTTGCTATGGTGGTAGTGGGGCTTGACCGGCTGCATATCCGAGTGGTACCGACCCCAACAAGGGCGAAGTAAACTGGGCCCCACTGACGTGTGGGGGTGGTTGTAGGGGCGGCTGACCCGAGGTAGGGACCGACCTTGCTGGTGGTGGAGCCCGTGCTAGCGGGGGTGGAGGTCTGTTCTGTACGCTCGCAGGTCGTGGAGGTGGCTGCAGGGGAGCATTTTGTCCGTGGCCCGTGAATGGAGTACCTGGCGTAGGTGGTGACTGCTACTGCGTTGCGTTCGGGAACGGCACAACAATAGGTTCTGGCTTGTTGACGTTGATTGAGCTAGGTGCGCGTCGTTCCAACCCCCGTTTTGTCCATGCTGAGGTGGGGCGTTGGAAACTGGGGGACGCGCGGATGGTTGGAACCACAGTGCCACCGAGAATGGGCGGCTTGACATGGGAATGAGGCAGTACATGGTATGGGTTAACCGGGGCGACGACCTGCTGGGGTGGGAATACGGGATGGGTTGGTGGATACATTGGCTGTCTGGGAGCGTACGCCATACCTTGCATCGGGATCGTAGGGGCCGAAGGCTCGTAGATGGGAGGTGCTGGCTTTGGTGCGCCGCCGTTGTTAGGAGCAGCTTCCTGCACCGAATTCGAGACGCGAGATCCCTGTCCAGACAAGACCAGCAACCGCTCTCGTACTGCAGCGAAGTCCAGGGCAGAGCCAGTGTACGAAGTCGGCGTCAGCTTCAGATGCTGTACGGCCTCCTTGACCAGACCTTGCGCAGCAAGCATCTCGGCGTATTCAAAGTACCTGTCGTAGAGGGTTGCGAGCTTGTAGGTCTTGATCGCACCACCCGTACCCTTGGCGGACGCAGAAAGGTCTCCGTCCACATTCTTGACAGCTCCACGGAAGATAGTGACCTTTTCGATGAACGTTTGCAGGGCATGTGCGTGGGTTGCATAACGCGAGGTAGACTCGGGGGCGTCATAGGCTGTGACTCGACGTCCTTCCTCCTCCGCCAATTCTTCGATCCAAATACTGATCAGCCGCTCCAGTCGTCCGGCAGCGAGGTAGCAGCTTGATCAAGAGGAAGGGATGGTAGAGGTGCATCAAAGAGTTCAGCGCCAGCTGGTTTGGGTGTCGCGGGTACGGAAGAGGAAACGGCATTGGTTGATTGCAAGGAATGAATGCCGATAGTACCGGAGAAGAAAGCAGTGACGAGGTCAGGATTCCGTGGGCACCATTCTACCGGGAATGCCCAGTTGTCTGCTGAAGGGAGCTGTTGTGCAGATCGAGTCGCAACGAACATTAACGAAACCACCCGATGAAGAATGACTTAGATGCACATACCTCTCCAACGATTTCCGACGTTTGTGGGTTCCAACATAGGGCCCAATTGTCTTTACCACAAGACAACAACAAATCCGTATCTTGTTTACACCAGGATAATGGAAGTACGCCTTTCTCGTGGCCGGTGAGAATCTGGAGGCATCAAGATTAGCAGAAAGTTCCAATAATAATCAATCAAACGCAGTCACCTTCTCCGAGGTATGGGCGTTGTGGAGATCCCAGACCATAATGATCGGTGACATGTCATCCTCGGAGGCAGTGATGAGTCGGGTAGCCTGCATCATGCAATCAGCGGGGAGGCCCAAAAAATACTCGTCCCTCACGTTATCCGGATGCCATGCAACAGCACAGATGCCCCTCCTCCCGACGGCTATTCCACTACCAATGGCGCCCAGTGTGCCCGCTTCCCCAGGTGCTCGCGCTGGTAAGAACATATTGGACCTGCTGATTCCAAGCGACGGAGGTGATCTCATCGAGCTTCGAGCCGGGATTGCCCGGTATAGGAAGTACGGCTTTGCCGGATCATTGAAGTCCCGAGTATAGACCTATATGTGTATGCGGACGTGTTATCAGATAGAGTTATGTGGAATTGTCCGAATCGAAATGATGACGTGTATGGTGGAGTACCAACCTCCCGCTGACTGCATCAGAAGACAAGAAATTCGTTTGTATCGGATTGAAGTCGAGACCACGTAAGGGTCCGGTATGGATTGTATTACGGAGAATGAGTGACTCGGACGAGCTGGAGAAACGACGCGTCAATGAATGACCAATGGGATTGGTGGGAGTGACATACTCTGCATGGGCTATGGGTCCCAGTGCAAGTCTACCGTTCTCCGTGCCTACAGCAATTACGCCGCGTGATAGGTCTTTGTGTAATTGTCCCCATGCGATGCCATTGAATCTGTAATGCGCATTGGACCTCAACGCACGATACGGTAGACAGTATGTAGAATTACCTCGAGGTATCCGTGACGAAGCATGCAGGCTTTGAATCTGGACCTGCACTGAGGTAGATTTCGTCCTTGTTCATGAAATTGAGTTGCCGTATTTCGAGTTGTGATTCGTTGGAGAAGGATTTGTCGAGCCGGGACGGTGCCGGTCACGATGAAAGGAAGAGAAGACGCTGGCGACCAAGCGAAAGTCGCTGTCCTGTAGATTTCTTTTTGCTTCATGGTAGTCAACTCTGAAATGATGAAAACGCAGCTGCTCTCGTGACACATAAACCGGCCCTACTTTCCTACCAACATGTTGGGGTTTAGTAAGGAGGGTTCATCTTCTTGGGCAAATCTGACGGGAGGCCTTCAAGTTCAGCGTCGCACACTAGCAGAGTCAGTAAACTCACAGGCCCTGAAAGGCATAGCGCCTGCCCAAAGATACCTAGAGTGGAAAGGAATATCGATTATCCTTGACGATTTCGATGATCGAGAATCGGCAAGAAGGTGAGCATCGGCACCGCCCCAAGCAGCAGCAGGCGAAGAGTTATACAGACCCGTACCCATACCTGGTTCTTGTGATCCCTGACCGGTGAAGACATATAGCATGGCAGGTTACACAGCTTCAGCCGTGCACTGTCTTGCTGGTAGAACGTCTCAATATTGACGACCATGTTACCATCGTCCATGCCGACGTGAGGCATTTTGACCATCAATTCGTATCTACGAGACTATCAAGATCAAATTCAACCACGACCAAAGGATAACTTACACGATAACTTCCCGGTCAGGGAGGCCCTCTGCGACAATATTCCCCACGTAGCGACGAGTAGCAGCACTTGACCGCATGCCATGCGTGCTCGTCCCGAGAAGAGCAGCAAAGTCCCAGAAGTAGGGGTTGATGTGGATAGGGTTGAGATCGTGAAGTATGGTTCGTGATGAGGGTGGTAAAGGTGGTCGAGGTATTGTTCGACGTCACGTATCCTTCGTTGGCCAGAGGCATGAATCGGCCATCGAAAGGTTAATCTTCTGCGACAGGTCTGACGTGTCATCAGCGTCACGCAGCACAAGCATAGTCAGTAAACTTACAAGCCTAACACCTTCCAAGGTGAACGTAGATACCGTGAAGTGCCCGAGGATCATTGACCAGCGTCATGTACCGGGCCTCGCTAACTCGGAGTCGCTCTTGTCTGCGTTTCTGCGCACCCGAACGACTCAGACTCTCACCCTTTATTCTTCATTTTTGTCTGCTGCCACCATGTGAGACCTAAGGATGATATGAGTCGACCGAGATGACGCTGTGGTCCGGACCGTTCGCGGCGAAGCTGCCAATGTGGAGGAATCAAAGGCGATTGGGAATTTGTACGAAGCTAGCGAGATGTCGTGCTATGATACCGATGACTGCACTTGACTCGGAATAAGTCGGGTTAATCGAGGAAATTGACGCCCCGTCACGATGCTTTCATTTACTATGCACTTATATTTTCTCACACAAAATGATCAGACGGAATTATCCTACTGTACATGTCAAGCAAGATTTGTATATTCTGTAAGATGGAAACATCAGCAGTCATTGACAGCGTAAAAAAAGTCTTTGTCGAAGTAACTATTCAGGAAGAAAGACTCTGAATGGTGTACGCAAATAGTGGAAGAAAGCCGCTCATCTGCCTTTTCACCGAAGCGCGGAACAACGTGAGCATATGACCGCAATTGATCAACAGGAAAAACTTCGCCGAGCAGGGAGCCAGAGGCACGCTTGGCCTTTTTGAGTACGTGTAAACCTGTCGTACGCTCGACTGATCTGTTTCCCTGAGGAACAATGTCGAGGTGTTGTGCATAAACTAAGAAGCGTTTAAACCACGGGTTTTCGCCATTGGACTTGCGTACTGCGGGACACATGATGAGGCAAACAAAAACGATAGCATGACCTGTCAAAGTCCCGGCATCATTAAATCCATGTATCGACACAGTGAACGACGTACCTTGCAGACCACTCGACGGCCATTGCCAGCGATCGTTTGTGTTCATGATCGTGGCATCATACCGCCCATATTTCCATGCTCGATCTGGAGGCTGGGCGTTGACGGTGAAAGTAGAAGTGACAACGGATGGATCGTGGTAGGTTTTCTGTTGCAGGCGAACCTTGTACCATACGTGGAGATTGTTGAATGGGAGAAAGGAGTCTGTTTCAGCCCTTCTTTGCCCGCCAAAAGTGTGCACGCTCTGGGGAGAGCCTTGCTCACGACGGAAATAGTCGGCCAGTGCTCCACGGAGGTCGGGTAACCCAAAGATTTCAGCGACTTCATCCACGGGAACGTTCTTGCGTGATGGATCGTAATTGAGATGAATAGCCGTAGGACCGGCTACGATGGTACGTAGGGGAGTGGGAGTGGAGGCGGGAGAGGAGGAAAGTCGAGCAGCAACATCAAAGAAGTCAGTAGAACGGCGTGATGGGGCCCATAAGTCATCGAGTAATTTCTGCATCTCTTCCGTGGTGTCTCCCCGGTCTTCATCAGCTTCGTCTTCATCGTCACGGTCTGCATTAACTCGTGTGGCTGCGATGAGCGTGACCGCGGTCTCGAAAAGACGACACTTTTCGAAGCAATCAAGGGTCCGGCAAATCTGAGCGTCGTAGTTGTGATGATTAGTGGTTGAAGCGGGGTCCTTGACGACTTCGATGTGCGCGTGCTCGGTAGTGTCGGCTGACCACTGTAACAAAGAACCGACCTGTGGGATACTGGGAACGACGCTCTGCATTAGCTCAAGTTTGGGAATATGCCAATGTTTCAGGATAGATGTTGCCTTGCTGCCTCGACGAAAGCCATTTTCGATTATGGCATCTTTGTGGGCGTGAAACCCTTGCAAAGCGGCTTTGATCTTGTCGCGGGTAGTCGAGGTAATGGCAGTGGCCTGAGACAGGTATCGAAATTCCATGAGCGAGCGGATTGCAATGATGACTTCAGGAACAGTTGCATCGGCGATAACCACGACGATGTAGTGTTGCATGTCCCTTTGCGCCCTTCCACCAACTTGCTTCAAACTCGTGATTCCGGTAGGAAACTGCCGCAGGCCAGTGATTGGGGGGATGATGGAGAATCGGAAGTCTAGTTCGTCGGCACCAAGGGCTTGTTCACACCAGCCAACGTCGTGATCCCAGAATTCACGGTGCCATTCGTGTAGGCCTTCGGGAGTAAGAAATTGGGAAGGCTGGGCGTAAGGCCAGTTCCGCCAAAAAGGGTGAGACACGCCGCTGAGCCGAAAGCCTTCACATGCTTTGAAGAATGCGACGACATCGTCGACATCGCATTTAGCTAAGATGGACTCCAACTGGCTGAGTGTAATCTCGGCGGTGCGAGGCGGATGACGCTCGGGGTCACCGTATTCTTCATACGAGGCCATTGTAACGGGAGACGTATTGCTTCGCACACCTGAAAGCATCCGTGTCTCTGGCGTATCTGCGATATATGAGACTAATGGGGTGAAACAGTATCGAACACCTCTGGCGGGATCCGACATCATGCATCCGAGGCGTGCTGCTTGCTTAAGGGGTTCGAGGACGATATCGAGGCACTGGTGAAAAAGACGAGCATCGAGAATGGAGCGAACTCTGGTATTCGAGTGAGTGAACTGTGCGATAGGCATTAAGGCGAGGAGGAGAAATGCATGTGAAGACCCCTTATTCCGCACGTTCATCTTGATGTTTGCAAGACTAATCAGCAGAGGGTGGGCCACCTTTCCGCCGCACATATTCGTGATATGAGTCTTATCTGATGAGAGGATTATGCTGCAGAGCGTTCTGCCAGCAGGTATCTTCGTCTGTGATGATCAGCACATGAATCAGTCACCAAGAATGAATCTTACCTGCATTTCCCATGCACCATTGCTACTCATCCATTCCGTAAACACCCTCACATCGCGCTCGGGTGTTGTGAATAATCGGTATGGTATGAAGTCCATTTTGTCGGCAAAAAAAGGGTTGTTGAAGAGTGATTCGATACATTCCAGAGGGTCGCGAAAATAAAGGTGAACTGGGTTTTTTGTTGGATGGGTGGTGGGGACGAGCTGGACATTCCATTGAGGAGCGCAGGGCAGCATTTCAACCCGTGAACGTAAATCTTTTGCCGTCGTCAAGGAAAGGTTCATCTTCTTTGTCTGGGTAAATGCTACACTCAGCGAGCAATACTAGTATAAGGTTACGGAGTGTACTTACTGCGGGCAGGGAAAGGAATCAGTTGATAGAAGACATACTGAGTTGTGACATGATCAAGAAGTTGGCCATTTGCCAGTCATCACGATCTTTGAAGGGGTAGTAAAGGTTTTCTACCCTGTGAGCGGCATACGTATCCGAATCAAACCGAGAGAGAAACGTCTCTCCTGGCTCGAAGATCTTAGCGGCACCCGGAAATTCGTCGATAACCCTTCCAAGGGAGTCTACTGCATCCGGTTCAGGATCGGGAGGGGTGGGAGGGAGGGGGTTGTCATCTGGATCATGCCGAAAAGTGGCAGGATTTCCGTGATCTGCCATCGGGTCGAAATCAATCTCTGTAGGTAGAGGATCAACGGAGATTAACTCTGTTCCCCAGTTGAAAGCTCTACAGACGGCGCGAGGTTGCGCTCGGTGATAGGTGACCGCCTTGTCGTCATTGAAATGCTTGAGACACTTGGGACAGAATGGCATAGACTGCAGCGGGTGAAATGGTGAAAGTGTAGATATCGGACTTCAAGTTCTTGCTTCAACTTGGCAATGAGCAGCGGCAAAGTTCTCCGAGTCTGCGCCCATAATTACATAAGCAGCCCCGAATCGGAGGAGCAGAGTCACGGTGATACACTGACTACATCCGCTATAGCGCACGGGGATCTGCGTTGAAACCGTGACGTTGATGGTCGTTCCTTTCGATCAAGGTTCGAAGCAAGGACGTAGAAGCTCTCGTCGACTACATCTATGCAACGCTCGGAATGGACCCCGACTATATTCATCCTTTCGCCGCAATACCAGAAAATGGCCAAGAAACCGTTGGTTTGGACGATAAATCAGAGCTGGCACATCGAATAATGCTGGTTACCCATCACGTCGGTTTGTCACGCGACCCACTCAAGTCATCCTTCCCCTCTGCCCTAACCACGGTCTGTTTGGCAACGAATCAACGATGGATTGTATTCGGAATCGAATAGCTCCCTGGAGATGTTCTTTCAACGCTGGTCCTCTGAGAGCTGGGATGAGTATCTATGTTTGGCGGGCGCTGTTATCGGGTGAGGAGTTGATACTCACGTTGTGTCGTAGTGTATGCTGACTTCGTCATTGTAGATGGACCCGAGGGACTGGGCTGATGGATGCCACGGTTCCCCACGCATACCGTTGCCCACGAGCTCAAGAGGTACGGTGTTCGCACCTTCTTTGCAAAGGAACATCCCTGGACTTATACATCCACTTCTCTTCAGTATCACTCGGGTCGAGCCGATCTGGGCTGATTTGAACGGATCGCCTACCGGACCTCGCTGAGCTCGCCACTCGCATTCGCAAGGGCTTAAACGAGAAAGAGTGAACTTCGTCGTGCAATCGCCAGGGATAATGCTCTCGACTTCAAAACCATCAACGGCGTTGAAGGCGAGATGGTGCTGCAAACCGTGAACGTTGTATCTCGCGCCAACTCTATATTCGATTTCCCCGTGCTGGAATCAGCATCCTCCTTCGAGAAACTCAGCCAGCTTTGAACTATCATTGACTTGGAGAAAGTTGTCGTCATAACCGAAGTCGCCTCAGCCGGTCCCTGGGGCAGCTCACGTACGAGATGGAAGGTTGCATTGAGATGGCATGGATTATGGGTTTCATCAAGTACTTTGATGGTCATCCGAAGAATGCTCCCTTGCGTGTTGGCTGGGTTGGAGTCTGTCGACGACAAAGATGTGCGTGGCCATTACGTGAAGGAGATATTGAAGCGCACCGGAATACGATTGATCGGTAGGTTCATCTCAGTCCCGTTATCCTCCGAATGATCTGACAATCCACAGACCCTTCCGAGGTTGCAATCTGTGTGGGGAGCGGTATGGGGGCTCAAGGACTGCCACGAGGAAGAAGATGTATATTCTTCAGGAAACGTAAGAGCCCACATTATTCACGACATCAGTTCTTTACGTTGATATCTAGGTTTATCGACGAGACGATGAAGATTATTTCGTCCTGCGTCGTTGATATCGAGAAGGAAACTGCAGCCAAGAAAAAGAGGTTTTGGCCACTTAGGGCATGCTTGAAGGGACCGACACACGAGTGAGGCCCATGGATCGCGTTCTCGCTATCTGGGATTTGACTGCTGATGGCAGGTCTCTTTCTAGATGATCTTTCCGGGAACGTACAGCGAGTAAGTGTCGCGTTGCCCCTTTGCGTTAATCCATGTTAACCATTCGTCTCTTAGAGCAACATTGATGCAAGACTGGAGTCACGTTTCCTCCCCAGGGTCTATCCATATGGATGAGATTCCGCCGGTCTCACGGTAAGCGATTCCTTGTCGCCAGTTACCCGGAAATGACAGTCTTGCAGCCATCTTTCGCCTTTGGGTCGCAGCCGTCTCCACGTTACCTCTTTGCATCGCTGCACCTTCTGCAAATGGATCTTGCAAGTCCCGCGACCAAAGGTGCTACGGAAACGCTTCACTGCGCACTTCTTTATATCCAAGTGAGTATCGGTCCCGATTTTCTGGACCGGCTGGCTTCAATGATTTCTTCCAGCGACAATGAACACTACAGACGCAAATGCAGCCACCGACTCTGTGAATTCACCTCAACCAAAGATCATCTCTCGTTCAATAAACCTGGGCGGCCATTCCATTTGACGTTGAGACTGTGGAGAGTTGGCAAGGCTTCGCATCCACTGGCTCAGTTGTCGGTGAGCACTGGTCCGGTTGATTAAGGTGACCCTTTCCTAGTCATTTCATAATTGTGAAGCGTTCACATTCTTTATCAGTTCGCAGTCTCATTGAGCGCAACTTCGTGATCGTTTTCCATCACCAGCTGTGAATTTTGCTGACTTCGACTTGAGGCTATGCGGTCGCTTTGTGACGAATGCCTAATGAATAGCGTCACGGTGTCCCAAGCGCCGAATCCCCGGAGAAAAATCATACAATATATTGAGTGTATCTAGACGACTCGATCCAGACAACTCAATGCGGAGCCAATGGCAATGGGACGCAATACGCGTATCGTATGTCGTAGGTGTGTGACTGACTTTACCCGTTTGGACTATGCAAGTCACATGATGCAGTTAAGGGTCGCGTACACTTCCGGATCTGTCCGCTCCAAACACTTGCTTCCCGCCGAGCGGTCACTGGCAGAATGTCCCCAGCTAGGAAGAAGAAGGTTTCAGTGGCCAAGGCGAAAACCAGCAAGGCTCCAACTGCTCGTAGTTCTGTCCGTTCTTCTAACGAGACTTTGTCCACCGCAGACCAGTTTTCGGCTTCGAATGAGCAAGACGAACTACAGCCGGTCGACACTGCTGCTGTCTCAGACTCCTTTCCTAAGAGACATTCAAAACGAGCCAACGCTGGCATGGGAGGTCTTCGAGAACAACTCGAGACCGTTGGAGATGCCGTCATTGCAACACCGTACCAAAGGGCACGGGCTCGCTTTACCATCCCGGATGGCGAGCCAGTCAACGCGATGGCTCCGACTCCTCGAAACCCAAGGAAGAAAGTCTCTACCAAGGAGACCACAGCGAAGGTAGGCGTTGATCTGGTGCGTAGTTTTTCATAAGCGTAGATCAATGTTTAATCTGTTACCTCTACTTAGGCACCAATCGTCGAGAATGCCGTAGAAGAACAGACAGACGTTGCTGTTCCATCCCAGGAAGGCAGCCGGTTCGGTTTCAAGTTGAAGAATCCCCCCAAGCCGGCATTCGTTGGCTCCGAGACTCTTGATGCTTTCGAAGGTCGTCAAACCAATACAGGGCACGCATCTTCCCTGGCGACCCAGACTCAGCACTCCCTTGTAGTAAGTGTCGCCTCAGTGATTATTACTCGGGCTCAACGTTTGCCACATTCCCCACAGCGTAAGCCTGCTAGTCGCAGAGAGATCTCAGACGGGTCCAGGCCGGATGACGAACAAGAGGATTTGTCAAACTCGGAGCTGGCTTGCGACACCCAGGACGTCTTTGGCGAAGATAGGCAGGGCAAATCAGTTGCTAAGCCTACTGCTCATCGCTCTGTTGCAAAGGCGTTCACTGTCTCTTCTTCGGATCCGAACCATATGCGCCAGGGTCAGTACGGTGATGACGATAACTGTGGTCTTTATGAAGATCGCGACGACAACAACTATGGTCATGACGAAGACCGTGGTGCCGATAACTGTGGCCCTAATGAAGACCATGGCGGCCACAACTATCGTGGTCTTTATGGAGACATCGACGATGACAACCGTGGTCTTTATGAAGACATTGACGATCAGAGCAGTGCGTCGTTCTTTCCATTACTAACGAGACGTATACTAATGAGCATTCGCTAGTGAATGCAGCAGCAGCCAACTCTGTGCAACAGTCTGCAGCTCACCCGACCGGAAAGTCCAGTACACAGACGCAACTGCCATCCAAATCGTATGTCGGACCTCCGATCCAAGGCTGCGCTCGCTCGGCAGCATCCACTACGCAGCTTCCTTCTTCCTTTCAGACATGGACGACTCGCCCGGCCGATCGGACACGCGATGCTCAGACTCGCCCACTATCTACCAGGGATGCTCCTAGCCACGGACGCAAGGATGTTCCTCGATCTAAAGCCCATTCAGCAGGTGCCGTGCGTCGGGCTGATATTGGAGCCTCCTTCAGCCGACGAGGACTCTCTCATCACGTTGGGGATCCGCGGGTGATTTGCTTTGCGTGTTCTTCTTTTTTCATTGTCTGATGGCGTCAATTTTTTCAGCCTGGTGTTAAGTATGATCTTCTTGCGGTTCATTATGCGAATAATCGTCGTCGCCGCTCCCCCTCACCAGAATACCTGTGCGGTTCACACAACGCGAACGGTAGACCATTACCCAAGAGGAGATGTGCTGACGATGCAATAGATGAGGCCATGCAAGTTGACGGCGAGGGCAACCACAACGATACAGAGGGAAAAGATGATGAGGATGAGGATGAATGCGACAACGGGAAGAAGAAGGGCGCTAGGTATTCGAAACACTCAAAAGAGTCTGTGCCCCTCAAGCCTACCAACATCTCCTTCTACCCTGAGCTCTGGCGAAAGGTCCTTGACATGGCAAAAGCGCGCATGCGACTCCATGTCGCAATTAAAAATGGATTCCCAAAAATAGATCATGCTGTTGAACAGGAATGCCAGGAGGCTCTCGATGAGGTGCTTGCGCTCTTCGAGGAAAATGAATGGGAAGTAGAAGCAGGTGTGTCTTTTGCACCTTCGTCACTGATGTTTCGCTCACGATGATCAGGCTATTATCCACGGTACAAGGGTGCAATGTGCCGCTTGGTAAGTTCAGCACCACTCTTTACATTGCAGCCGTGATGCTATGTTACAGATATTCAACGATACCTACACCTTCCGGAGCGACATTAAGAAGTCGGTCCTGAAGTTCATCCGACCTGGCTACAACCTCTTTCCTGCTGCTACCGCGAAGACTGACGACGAACAGCTCGCATCAGTCATGGAAAAGGCCAACACCCTTCTCTCGACTGCATCATACCTGCGTGGAGAGTTGGACGAACATGTAAGCACAGTATCCAATGCTAATACGAGGTTCTGAATAAATTACAGGGCAGATCGAGCAATTTTGCTCACCGGGTATTCAAGGAAGTTGTTCTTGATTTTTTTTACAGCAATTCCGGCAAGAGTCTGCGACAATTTTCCGAGTTCCAAGAGGCTGTCCCTTTCGGCGCTTTGCTCCTTGTTGTCGCGACAGTACTCAAGTGTCTCTCTACCTCTTGGCACTCTTGCTGACTATTTGCGTGTGCAGGTTCACGCTTTACTCAGTGTCTTTAGGTTATATGGCTTCATAGACGAGAAGACGGTCAAGCTAGCTTCACAGAATGTCGAAACTGCATACGACGAACTCAGCGCGCAGATGGAAGTTGTGTTGAACAACGAGTACCACGGGAAGAAGCTCCAGAAGATGCTTGTGGATTGGGCGCGTGCCGGAATGTAAGTCCTGCAGCCAATGGTCATTTCTCACTAACACGCACTGCGTTAGGATGGGATACAGTAAGAAAATGAAGGTCGCAACCACCGCACGTAAGGAGTTCATTGTGGTCCTCAACTGATCGGAATTTGGTGGGATGTCATTTGTGTTGATTCTGATGATCCTTTGGCCATGGTGTTTTTTGTTCGTTATCGAGAATCATTGTTCTGACCATGGTACTTTACATCCAATAAACGAAACGTTTTAATGTTGCATCTAATGTGGTACAGTAAGGTGGCAAGGCAAGATTGGAAGTATGGCAGTGTTGCAGTGACAGCTCGTCAAATTGTGACCTGTACAGTGCATGTCGGTGATTGTACAAGCACTTGTGTTTGTCAGCGACTTGTACAGCGCGTGTCGATGACTGTACAACACTGTACAACACTTGGTGTGTGGGCAGCGCTGTGGGAGATTTGGTAATAAAGTGATTGGACAATAAGTTACCATTATGTGATGCTGTGCATGATTGTAGTGCCGCTGTACAATTGGGGACCTATCTGTGACATTGTGATCATTGTGACACCTTGTAGTAAGCTGTACAGTCATGCACATTAATTAATGGGTTTGCTGATGCTTGAGCACGGACAGATCATGTTTGGGAATCTTCAGTTTGTCTGTCGCAAGGAGATCAACTTGAAGCGGT